>JAJAGP010000586.1:0-180469 GCA_025084515.1 Ancistrus triradiatus | reverse complement strand
AAAACCAGAGACACTGATCATTTTGCAGTGGTCTCTTCATTTTTTCCAAGCACCAAATTCCCTTATTAAATAAAGCAAAAGTGTGTTGACCTTCATAAAGCAAGCAATTGCTGTTTTCAAAAAAGCCACATCCACTATTATATAAAGACGTTTAAAACAACCAGGGCTGTAATGAACTTGTCTGGAAGAGGACGCAAGTGTGTTTTGTCACCACACGCTGTAAAGAAGGTGGATAGAGAAGCAAACATTTCCCCAAGGTTTATGGTTTGGATATTCGCACGAGTCTCCAAATCTACAATTAGACATCATGTCCGTGCCAACAAACTACTACGAACGTGTGCCAGAAGAAAGCCTGTTCTTTCATCCAACCTCAAATGTAAGTGCCCGGGCTTCGCTAGACACTACTGGACTTGGACTGAAACCAGATTCAGTGGTAAGATGGGAGAAAAATAGAGCTTTTGGCAACAAACGATTCTGGCATCAAAATAAGGATGTGTATACAAATGGAATCCACGCTTAAATATCACCGAGGATCTGTGATCCAGCAAGGGCTCTGGAAACCTTCCATGGCTATACGATACAAATCTACCATGGTTGGATCTTCCAGCAGGCAACTCCACACCAAACGGTTTAGAAACCACAGAATCTTAAGCTCAAATTATTATCCGCTCTTTTAGCAGATGCAGACACAGAGAAATAAGGAGAGAGAGAGAAAATCTCCCACCATTTTCACCTTCTCTTCTGAGAAACAGCAGTAGCTCCTCAACAAACTTTTATTCCTCTCCCCCTTGTTTCCCGTCCAATGTCATTTTCTATCTTCGTCCTGTTTGCTGAACTCCCCATCCGTCCCTCACTCCCTCTTTCTAAATCTGTCTTTGCATCGCTGCATCACTGCCATCAGCTTCTGCTAACTCTGCATTAAAACTGCACTAGAATACATCTCGGCATTTTGTAATCACGTAGGCTATTCCGATGAACGGGGTTGGGAGCAATGCTGTACACATTATAGTAATCGAACTACTTTTTCCTGTAATTAAGAAATCGAATTAATCTAGTAATCAAAATCTAAATAGTAACATGACCGGGCTTCGTCAAGCTTTGAACCATTTCAACCAATCGATTCGAATGACGTGCATTAGCGACATCTGCTGGCCAGATCTGTGCAGCTGCCTCGGGAAAATCCAAAGAACTTCATATAAAAAATTGAATTTGAAGAAGAACGTTCCCTAGCTTAGAAGGCCAGATATAACAGGACTAACGACCTCTCCATTCTGTTTGTATATCTAAAATCAGTTCTGACGGCTGCAAAAAATAAAACCGCCCTCGTGCAGAGCGGACCGATTAAACTCCCGTGCACCCAAGGCGGCATCGGGTCCCTGGCTTCCTCTACAAACTTCGAGAGAGCCTGGGCAAATGGCATTCACTGGCTTATGAAACGTAATATTCCTCATAAAAGGCAGTGGAATGCTTGCTGGATGGCTTTAGGGTCATGACCGGGCTGACCCTGACATTTTGAAGTATGCGCGCACTGTACCGGTTTCTGAGAAGTGAATTACAATCTTCGCTTTCGCAATAGGATGTGTTTGCACTGTGTGTGTGCTTGGACAATTCACACACGCACACACACACAGGCTTATATGGGGAATTTATAAGCTGGTGTCCACATTAAGAGTCCCAAACAGCGCTCTCGATCAACCCCCTGAGCGACGTAGCGGAGACCGCGAGCCAGGAAGAATGTGTATGAGCATAACGACAACGTATTTCACGGGCCCGGTGCGCGTCGGTGCGCGTAGGTGTGCGTCGGTGTGCGCAACCTCCCATCTTTGTGCATGTGGCAGCCGGTTTGTCAACGGCCCAGATCTGACCTTCACATACATGACTACCCTCCTACAATCACACTCACATAAGTGCACACACTTAATCTCTCCGCGCAGAGCTCTTTTTCCCTTGTCATAGTCTCTCTCTCTCTCTTTCTCCCTCGACCCGCTCGCTCCCTTTGTTATTGATCGCTGATGCGATTGGTTGATCGCCTGGCTCGGTAATGACCTGGCTGGATGCTCAGATTAAACTGTCAGCTGTCAGCGATTGATGGGCAAACTGTTGGCACACAAAAACACATCCACAAACCTGCAGCTGCTGGGCAGGGCCAGACAGGTGTGACACAGGTGTGTGTGTGTGTGTACATGTCAATTCACGTTGGGCCTCCTTGAGGTGTTGAGGTCAAAATCACTGATTAACGCAATAAATACAAGCCAGATCGTAAAAAAATAAAACTGCGATGGCCCACATAAAGCTCCTTTGGTTCCATTCACATGACCATTATAGGGTTTTTTGATGAACTGGTTTTTTTATATACTTTCTTTATTAGTGATGATATGGATTTATGTCCTAGGGAAAGTACATCCTAAATTAAGAGGTGGGGGTAGCCCTCCTCCTCCTCTAAAATGGCTTATTATCCCCTAAAAATGGCTTTTTTATTTATTAACCATCTCGGCTATTAAGAATAAAGAGCAAAGCTTTGGTGTCAAATCCACCAGTCTCCTGCTCTTTCCAGTACAATGTTGCCGTATGTGTCTGTGCCCCATCTACAAGGAATATGCCGACATCGCAAATACCACTAACAACAGGCACTACATTTCCGATAATGCCCCAGCATCTGACTTTGTTCTTCCGTCTTTCTCATGGCATAACATAGAGGACCTCCGTCAGTGTTTGAAAAAATATAAATACATACATCATAACTATAAACTAATATAACTATATATATATATATATATATATATATATATATATATATATATATATATATATATATATGATGTGTGCAGTTAATGTAATAAAATCCTTTAGTGCTCATTTGTTCTTCATTTCTCACCCCTAGCACCCCTAGCGTTAAATCACTTGGTGTATTTAGTGTTTAACAGCCTTATTTTTTTTATGCACAGTTGTGCCCTATGACAGACTGGCAAGTAGAGGGGTACAGTAGTGCCCCTCTAAATTCTGGGTGTCCTCCAGTACAGCGAGTAGTCTAGAAAATCCTACTTTAATCTTGTGTTCACCTTTCTGAGAATGCGTACTATATTGTTTATTGTATATTGTATAGGTGTCCACAAACTTTTGTCTACAAACCCGGAGTACATTCTATTATCACTTTTTTGTGTTATTGTGTCTTGGGCCAGCAGCATTCTGTAGTAGCTATTCCATGAAACTGAATCCTCCAGGAAGAGTGTGTGTGTGTGTGTGTGTGTGTGCGTGCGTGCGTGCGTGTGTGTGTGTGTGTTAAGCTTGGTTAGCTTGGTTAGCTCTTCTCCTGGTGTCGGTGTGATATCTCTTCACGCTCCTTTTCACGAACACTCATCTCCTTCTCTCATTCATTCACATCAGCGAGGAGAAAGAGCCAAGAAACCCAGGCTTCTCCTCCGTTTCGGCTCCTCGCGTCATCCCATTGGCATCCCTCGCTCCCGCGAGGCCAAGACCCGAGAAGACTGGGAGCTAAATTTAAACTTGAGCCCAGCCAGGGCTCCACTGGAGCAGAAGAATCTCAGAGAGAACCGGGGGACGCACTTAAAGGCCCGGGTCTCTGGAACTGCGTGAGTGACGTGGGCAGAGCGAGAGAGATAACCATTGGGATAAAATTCATTAGCTTCTTTCGTGACCCGCTAAACACAGGGGGACTCCGATACACACACACGCTGATGTAAAGCCTCGCTTGCGACCCTCATTCACACTTGAGTCCCTTGGCTTGATATCTGTTTGACAAGCAGAAACAGGCCACGGCCTCAGCCGCCGAATGACTGCAGAGAGTCGTCTAGAGGGACTGTGTCAACACACACACACACACACAAATACAGGCCAGTACGGTCTTGGCAGAACCCCGTTCCACAGTGACATCTGGATTAGTGCAGTCTCAGCACTGTGGAAAATAACAAACACGTACTAAACACGAAGGAAGCAGGCCATAAATTCCGGCTCGTAACAATGGCATGATTATTGTGCTCACTTAAAAGAAGATGACAACTGGATTTTCACGCCAACAGTGAGAGGACGGACTTTAGAGTTCGTACCATGAGGAGTGTGAGGAGGACAATCCTATACACACATACGCACTAAAATGACCAGAGAGGGAGTCAAAGTTTGTTTTACCCTAATAGAGGAGTTCAGATACCTCTGGATCTCGTTCACAAGCCAGGGAAAAAGAGAGTGTGATTTCGCCAATTGGTTCAATGGCAATAGCTGCGGTGGTGAAGCAGGAGGTGAAGCTTGGTGGATGAAGCTCTCTGTTTAACAGTCAGTCCATTCTCACCTACAGAGCTGTGAAAAAGTCTTAGGCCACCAGATTTGTTGTTTTAGCAGTATATAATATAATGACCATATATCACACAAGATTGCAAACTTGGCTCCATCACTCTATAATCCTCTTCTTCACTGATCTCCATTCCAATCTTTGTGAGCTTTAGCATATCGCCTTTTCACCCTGTTCCCCTTCTGGAGAAGTGGTTTCGTGGCTGCTACACTTCCAAAAAGACCATTCCTGATCATGCTTCTTCAGACTGTACAAGCCAACTTGGCCTTGCCAGATGCTGCTGTTGCTCAAGTCTAAGCGCGGTCACACTAAATACTTACTGCAGACTAAAGAAGCTGTTTTCTGACTTGCTTCTTTCTTAATGCTGGTTGAATGCTAATAAAGACACTGAGAAATAATGTTGCTAAAACAATCATATATAATCTAATGGTGACCTAAGACTTTTGCACATCTTGGTATGGCCATGAGCTTTGGATAGTGGAAAAAGGTTCTAGGGTCTACAGGTGGCAGCTGCTGGTTGAGAAGTTTGAAAATCCTGGACCGCCTTGGAGTTGAGCTCCTTCAGAACTTGAGGAGTGAGTTTAGGTGGTTTGGCATGTAGTCCCTCTGGACAGAGACAAAACCCATGTCCTGCTGGAGGAATTATATCTCATGTTGGCCTGGGAATGTCCCCCAGGAGGAGCTGGAATCTGCGTCTATGGACTGAGAAGTCCGGGAAGCGACGTTTACTTCTAGTGTGTCTGTGGATCTTGATTAGTGTGGAAGCCGAAGTGCTGCTTAGCGTGGAGAGACGGGAGGATAAAGTGTGGTTACATTCCAAAACACCCTGGTGCTGATCAGTGCTGTGCTTGGAGAGAATTCCAGCTTCTAATTCGCACCACTTTCACTGCTCTCAACGTGGGGAGTGGCCGCGTTGTAAACGGCTACCCCAAATACACGGAGAGCGTGGAACGAGGTCAAAGAGTCAAGTGCGATCTTAATGCCGCTGCAGAATAATATTTCTTTGGGAGAATCCAGATGGCTGCACCAATCAAAACAGGACATCCTGAGGAGCTGTATCTCACTCTCACCTGTTTATCCTCGTCTCACATCTCTCGCACTGTCTCCCTCTCGCTCGCTCTCTCTCTCATCAGTTGCTTTTGTCTTTGGGGGCAAAGTCACAATCTCAGGAAATGAAGGGGAACGGAGCTCATCAAAGCCTGGATCGGGAGAGCGAGATTCCTGGGCCGGGTCTGGAATTCCGGCCGCTGGGAATCTTTGGAATGCCACTGGGAGAGGAAGAGAATCTCCACTGTCTCTATTGTTCACGGCCTTCCTCCAGAAGTGTGAGTATGTGTTTGTCTCTGTGTGTGTGTGCGCCTCATCGAAATGGAACAAGATCTTGTTGAGTCAGACCCGCCTTGTAGCACATCCAAAATCTCCTTGAGTGGTTACAGCTCACTCTAATCAGAGCTTTGGTCCTCTCTCTCTCTCTCTCTCTCTCTCGCTCTCTCTCTCACACGGTCTCGAACATGGTCTCGTCGTTTGCAGTGTGGAGGCTCCGTCCTCGATTTGAAAAAGAAATATCCGACTTGTCTTACAGTCTAAACCTAGTGTAAACGATTTCAAAACTTTTTACCAGTCAGGGTGGCAGGGGGAGCAGTGCCTATCCCGGAGAATGCAGGACCCAGGCATAAGCATGCCCTAGATGGGGCGCCAGGCTATCCGGTTACACAGCTCGACTATATTGAATCTGGATGTATACGTACAGTACTGTGCAAAAGTCTTAGGCCACCATTAGATTAGATGTCCAATTGTTTTTGCAATGGTATAACGACCATATATAATTGTTTCCCGGTATGTTTATTAGAGAAAATACAACCAGAAAATACAGAAATCAGAAAGAAAACAGCTTCTCTAGGAGAACCATGTTCCAACCATGAACAAATCTAATGGTGGCCTAAGACTTTTGCACAGCACCGGTCAGCGAACTGGAGGTGGACAATGAATACATACTTAAAATGTGAAAGTCACTCTTGATGTGCTTTTATTTTTTATCTTACGCAGACATTGACTTTCCTCCCTGGCCCAGAAGGGGAAAGGCGTGTGAGTGTTCGAGTTTATCTTCCTGTCCTTTGACCATCTCCAACACAATATGCACCTGAACTCGGCTGTCTCTGATTTATCTTTGTTTCTGACACACAGGCGCTCACACCCACTGGATATTGCCAGAAATGTTCCAGTGCAAGGAACAAGTCACTAAATGAAGCGTGTAGAGCAGCGGTGGTACCATGGTCAGTTCAAAACTCAAATCTAAACTCAAACTCAAGTCAGAAAACTAAGCTCTGAGCTAATTCCGAGTAACGGGATCATGAAAATGGTTTGGGACGAAGCCAAAATGGACATGCATGCACAATGAAAGGTGTGGGAGGCAACCATCCTGGTCCTGAACTAATAAACGGAGAGAAATCACACACACACACACACACACACACACAGGCATGAACAGTGAGATTAGGTAATGACAACGACACACACTAACAATATACTACAAATATGGCTGTCCGTATGTAGATAATGACCTCAGCCTTGGCACATAGCCTGGGCAGTCTGTCGGCAGTTCGCTGGCGGGTTCTTTGTGTACGTGGATATCTCTATCGGAGTCTATCTGACCTTAGGGCCGAGGCCAGACAGAGGGTTAGTTCATTGTTCTGGGCTGGTACTGGGTTCCCCGTGGTAAACACAAGAATGGCTCCCACGACTCCGGTCCCAAAACACACATACACACAAATTCTCACACTGTATAGAGTACAGAACTTGGGCGCCTCGAGTACTCTGAATCTGTACACACACAAACAAACAATGGTGTACACCTCATTCTCAGGCTACGCTATCCTGCTCAATATAGCAAGCACACACACCGGCAGACCCAAGTGGACTGGAAAGACTGAGGCCAAAGTTTAGAGATATATTATTACAGACAAATATCCAAATTATTTGGTCATTGATGGCGTTTACATGACACTCATGACTCCCAAACCTCCCTCTGCCTCTACACCCGCCAACCGAGGCGAATTCTGTGCGGTATCAGACCTAGCCGTTAAGATAATTAGCTCCTGGATCACCCATAATGTGAGAACTCAAAGGTAAAGCGATCTAGACGCGCCTCCTGGTAGACTTTAGCTAAGCAGAGCAAACTTCAAGCCCCAGAATTCCCCATAGGACAAAAGTAATAGAGCCATCAGTCACACCAATCAAAATCTCCAAACAAACATCCGCACGCCCGACCTGCGACCGATCACCGGGCAGCGGATAAATAAATAGTTGAGCTGCCACTTGGGTCCGCAATCAGACCCACTCTCATTAAGACATTAACCCATACAGGAGAGGGAGAGCGAGAGAGGGAGAGATTACAGATAGAATAGACTCGGGGGCGTTGATGGATGAGGGGAACTGTGTCACTGTCATGTGCACCCCCAGATTTTCGAGCTTTCACACAAACACCTCTCTCTCTCTCAATCAACGGAGAAAATCCAGAGCACAATTCCCAGGCCATAATCAGACCTCTTGACCAAACCCTGCAGCTTCTGTCTGATCAATCAAAGTCGTCAGAACATGCGATCCATCATGATCACAGCCCACAGTGGCCTCCCTTTCCCTCTCCTCTCCCATCACCCCCCACCCCCACCAAACACACACACACACACACACACACACACACAGTCTGGGAATACAGCAGGCTGTCCCAGTACCCAGTATCCCCATCGTGGTCCACCTCTGATCCTGCTCAGTGCAGCTGGTATATTCATTCCTTCCATGGCAGACCAATAAATAAGCCTTAACATGCGTTCCCGCAGCGAAGAGGGCACAAACGAAAGCAAAACACCCCCAAGAAAGTTGACCGGCTCGATACGGAGCGAGAGATATTTACTGAGCGTGCGTTTGCTGCATGAGCCAGCGATTAACGCTGCAGACCGGTCACGGTTCACGGAGCACAGACATAATCGGGACATTTGTTTCCCAAAGATTTTAGAGAATCTGAAACAGAGACTAAGGTCTATCTCTTCACGCTCTCGCCTCTAGACGGTACGGTCCGCTAAGGGCGTATGAAAAAGCTTTGGTAAGGAGGTCAGAGCAACATGTCCACTCTAGATAAGAGGCGTAATCAGTTCAAAATACCTGCGTCCTGTTCATGGGCCAACCGCCTAGGAAAGCGACATACTTACAGATAAAGCACAAGAAATCTTAAGAGACCACTCCAGATATTTCGAAAACCAGCTCTGTATGTAGGCTACGCCAGCAATTCCGTTCTGAAGAATTAAAACGCTGACACACCTGATTCTACTTAATGAGCTCCTGATTGGTGATCACCTGAACCAGATCTGATCTACTGAGCAAAAGTGCAAGACACACGAAAGTGGGACTGACATATTGATTTCTGAACTTTTTTTTTGTGAAGAAATGAATGCAAACCTGTTGTCTTTGCATTATTTGTATTATTAATCAAGGTCTTCGTAATTAAACACGGCATCTTCTTTGTTATTTGGACCGGTTGTCAAACGGCGAATAAATGCTCTTCATTGCTGCAAAGAAATATTTATATTTTTTATTTGTCAATCATTTGTAGAATAAGACAAATATGTTCCACAGTACCTACAAATACTAAAACCAAACAAACAGACCATTGTACAGTGCTCTCTTTAATTTTCCAGAGCTCTATGTGCTCCACTTTATGTGCCTTTTGCATGTTCTCTCCACGTCCGCGTGGGCTTCCATCAGGTACTTCGGTTTCCTCTCACAAGACATGCATTGGATCATCTCTAAAGTGTCCCAGTGTGAATGGGTGGATTAACTGGGCACGGAAAGTGAGTGAGTGGCTGTGGGGTGCTCCACCCCTCCATCCCACCTCACCAGAGAGGCACAAGCACCTGCCCATGGGCGAGAGCTAAGCCTGAATGAATTACCATCCATTATTCATCCGCTAAACAGATGCATGCGATCTAACCTGGTTATTTCATGAACTGCAGACTAAATTAAAGATTGTGTCAAATTAGTCAGGACGCTTTATGACTAATCAGACTATCAGACGGTAAAACTTGAACTACAGGTACAGCCTGGCCAAAAGTCTGAGACCACTGGATCTTTGGGGAGAAGGATTCATACTGCAGCAGGATAAAGACCCAAAACACACCTCAAAGCTATGCAGCTACCACTTAAAGAGGAAAAAAGGGCACGGAGTTCTGACAGTCAGAGACGGTCCTATACAGTCACCTATTCTAAAGCATTTACGGGGGCACTTGAAGACAGGAAGGCAAGCATTCAGTAACATCACACGATGCTCTTTGGAATATTGTGAAGCTGGAAAGGGTGAACATGGCAAAAATACCAAATACTGAGAAATTCTGAAATTTATCATAACACTTTAAGTCACATTCTTATGATGATGTGTAGAGGGAAAAAACATTGTATTAAATTCGATGCAAAAATGCAAAATAGAAATATTTCCCAAACAATAATATATAAGATCATATGGTATATATTATAAACATAATGCATATATAACTAATGCATCATAATATTTTAGAAAGAAACTGTTGAGGATCCGTTTCCCCCCGGTTACCCCGTCCCTTCTTTGCTTCTGATAGCTTCTGATAAAGATCCTGATTTCTGATTGTTCAGAGTCGGTGAGTGTGAAACGTTCCGGCCACGGAACGCGCGCGAGGGTTGCTCAAGCGGAATGCCACGTTTTGTGACCGTGGCACTTTTAAGTCTTCTTCCATCCCAACACACACACACACACACACACACCAGGTCTGGATTAGTTTCTTCCGTTGTTTGGGAGTTTTTAAGTCAAAACAAAGACGCGGCGTGAAACTGACAGCGCCGTAAAAGTCCGAGACGATCAGGCTCGCTTAACATGTGCAGCTTTTCAAACTTAATCAGCATCAACTCATAGATGGTGTATTAAGAGCTTTAGAAGAGGAAGGGGGAAAGAGTTTGAGGCGTCTGATTTTGTGCAATTGAAGTGAATTTGGGAGTGAGAATTATCCCCATGAGAGAAAGACAGAGTTCTATAATCAGGTAATTGTGACGTTCCTTTGTGTCCTAATCTCCAGTTAGGGATTCATTACTTAGTCAGTGAGCTGCACTCCGTCACACTTCAGATTTAACAGGGTGCAGAGCTAAAAAATAATAACCATAAACTCCACGCAGTAAAAATAACCTCGGTTACCCAAACGCAGACGTAACCCTCAGCTCTGTCTGTGGATGCGATACAGGATCATTATTACATCACATGACTCGGGTGGTGACACATGACATCATATTTGGTAAGCGCTTCCACAAGTTTTCCCGTTTTGGGAGCTGCTAGACGGACAGGTGACGATGCTTGCCAAATGCACAACACACACACACACACACGCACACACGCACGCTCGCGCGCGCGCGCGCGCGCGGACTTCAGTCTTTTTTTTCCTAGTGGGAAATTTTGGTTCTCACAATGGTATATGGTATTTACTAAATATATTACTTTAAGAAATAAATTACTTTTTTGTTTGTACATGGGTGTGCTGATGAATGACAAAAAAACGCACTATACACACACACACACACACACACACAAACACACACACACACACACACACACACACACACACACACACACACACACGTATTATTTCCTTGCCAGTCTCCCATCACAGATGGAAGTGCAACAGCCACAGTATTTAATGCATGCTACAGACCACTCGAGTGTGCGCACGCCGGCTCCGTTTATGACCAGTGTGGGAATTTTAATAGTGTGCAGAGCCTGGGCTGTCCGGACTCCCACGGGACGCGCGCGCCTACATGCAGCCAGTGCGAGCATTCTCTGGTCCGGTGCAACAGCAAGTCTTTCTTCGTTTAGGTCTGCAGTACGGAGTGGTGCAGCGGCCGCTCTTTGGATTTCTCGCACCTCCAGGAGCGCACGGAACTGCACCCTCCAAAAAATGTGGATGTTCGCTCCGCTTGTTGCCTGAATTCGGGGCTGGTGGAGCGAGCTGTTCTGGGTGGAAGAGCCGCGGCTCTGCATTAGCTGTGTAACAAAACCACCGGGCCAAAGTGACCGCAAACAAATCACCCGTCCGCGGCCTCCTGCACGAAAAGGCCATAACTCAGTGCTGCTATTCGGCCCACGTGTTTAATAATTTAGCCGAGGTGAAATGAGCCGCCGTGATACAGGCAGCACGACCTACGCCGGCTCGTGCCCGCGTTTCCATTTATGGTAGGGGGCCATGAGAGGAATACTGCAGCTGTTTCACACACTCCTATCTACAGCATCGGAGGTTTGTGTGCCATGACTCAACCATACGAGTACCACTAATGAACAGTCTAAGGGCGAGTCAACATAAAGCGGAATGTGAAACGATAACACTTAAGGTCAGTCAAGGTCTAAAACACACCTACTAACACACACTGCACGTGAGTCCAGTACACAACACACCCACCAACCAACAGAGCCCCAAACAGCTGTAACAAACCAGTGGCATTAATGTGGCATTAGCGTGGTCACACACACACACAGCGTGGTCTTTCTATCTTGCTGTTAACATTTCATACTCACAATTATATATAAACTCGACCTACACACAGACACAAACACACACATCATGCCATGCCACTAATAATTAAACTGATTCAATTCACATTAACACATGACATCTCAGTGCCCTGCTATAAAGCCCATAGAATCCTGTGTGTTGAAGTGGGAGTTGTACCCTAAACCTTCTGCTCTATAGACCAGTGGCTTTAACCAATGAACCACTCTGTCGTCTCCAACCTTAAATGACCTTATAGTGTGAAGACCAAGTACTACCAGAAGGTGTAGGTCTTAAATCCCACCTCTACCAAGCTGCCACCACTGGACCTTTGAGACCCTTGACAAGGGCTTATGCTAAATGACTAAATGTAAATGTTGTACTAAGTATTAATTGGTTGTGTTACAAATAATTTTTGATGATGGGATTTTTTCTCAGAATAACTTTTTACTTCAATTAAAAGCTGGATGTTACTCCTTTTTTCTCAAAGCTAATTCACCAAGAGAATTTCATATAACTCCTATTACTCATCTACACCAGGGTTTGAGGGGACCCTAACTATTCTTCTAGGCGCGTTGGCTGCAGGGACTCGGGTTTCAGTGGCTTCTGACTGTGCCTTCTCAAGACACTATTGGCCATGTCTGAGTGAGGAGAAGATGGTGACTGACTTAGCCCCAACACCACTACAGAAACCCTTCCCAGCCCTACCATGGCTCAGACAACCCCGTTCATGGCACGCTTGCATTTTGCATCCTGTGTTCTCTAGAGACAGGGGCTGTACCAGTACCTTGACCAGAAAAAAGTTAAAACCATAAGTAATTCTTTAAAATGACTGTAGATGGTGTTTATGTTCTAAAAATCAAAAATTGTTGCCCAAATGTCTCCACTTAAACCTCAAACTGATTTTAGGTTAAGGTAGGTGTGTTATCTGAATTAGATTTTTTAGGCTATTGCTGATCCTTGCTGGTTCAGCATGCTTCACAACATTAGATAAGAATGATCACTGATCTGAGTTGCAACTGGTTCTCACTGCAAGTGTAAAAACAGCGTTTGCTGTGAAATCAGTGGCAATTTTTTAATAGGCTTATTATGTTCTATGAAGTGTTCAGAATCATTACATTACCGGAAACAATGTAAGGCCACAGAGTAAAGGTGTGAAATTAATTAATTATATATATATATATATATATATATATATATATATATATATATATATATATGTATATATATATATATATATATAAATATATATTCATTCATTATGTGATTACATATATAAATATATAAATGAAAGCATTAACTACACTTCACGCATTAATATAGTTCTTTCTAGTTAAATATGACTAACTAACTCACAACTAACTGTCTTAATGATTTGCCTACCAAGTGTGTGGTTTAACTTTATAGAAAGAAATATCTGACATTTTCTTTTTCAGAGACATTTTATTTGAAAAACCAAAAGAGGCGAAAGATTTGCTTTGGGTTTTTGAGAATAAGGTTAGTTGGAGGTGGAGCATTAATAAGCTAATCATCATAATACCAGTGGAAAGTCCCCGTAAACATACGATTACCATGTGTGTGTGTGTGTGTGTGCGTGTGTGTGTGTGTGTGTGTGTGTAGAGCCAGATTACGGAGCGGATAGGGCTCGCGCGACCCCAGCCGTCTAGTGGAGGCGGGCGGGCCGGCTTGCACGCACTCTCTGGCTCTCCGGTGCTGTTCGACAGGAAAGGAAACAAGAACTGAAAGCAACACAAATGTTCTTCAGGCTTTTTCCTCTCTTAACTTCAACTCCATTTGTTCTTTGAAAGAATGTCTTGTGTAATTGCTCTAGGTTTGTATAAATAATAAAATACACACTGAATGGGATAGACACAATAAAACTGCAACTGAAAGAAAGGTAAGCCACTGGGAAACAACTGGCATCCAAATGCACGAGAGCGCGTGCCTTAAAACTGACATCAATACTTTTTGAGGTTTTTGTTTTTAAAGGAAAAACCAGCAAAAGGGAAAATGTGCAATTAATATTTTATCAGTTGGGTGGATCTGCGGTGAATCATTCACAGGCCTGCAGGGCATCAAAAGTAAGAGCTGCAGCAGCAAAGAAAGTTGGCACGCTGTTTAGGCTGGAGGTGTGTGGTGGCACACTGGGCATTGGATGCCACCCTTAGTGAAGGGATTGGAGCGTATAAATTATTACAACACACACATACACACACACGCACACGTTCTGCTGAATAAAATGTTTGAACAAGCACAAAACGTGTTAGAACAGAAGTTCTGGTTCTCGCGCTCACTCGTTCTCGCACCGTGCAGCTCGCGCCTCTCTCATCTCTGAGCTACCTGTTTGCTCTCCAGCGTTTGACTTTCCGTTATCGGATAACTCTTACCTGAAATCTGCTGTGATCCAAAAGTTACGCGTGCTGTTTTTTCCTACACGGGGGTGCCAGCTAATTTGCACCAGGAATGACGCTTAAACCAAGTTTTCCGCGCCACGCGCGCGCGACTTTTTGCAGCCCGAGTTCAAACCGGTGGAACTTCGGCAGCTCAGATCAGATTAGTTCAGCTCAGCTTCTCTGCTGTCAGCTGTTTTTTAAGAAACCCGAATTCACAAACGCAGCGAAGTTTAGATTCGGACTCAGAAAGAAAGGAGTGCCTGCACCTACCGGTGGCCAGCTTCCTCGCCCTGCTTTTGGACCTCATGATGCCAGTCTCTGCGCCGCGCGTCTCCTCGGGTTCAGGCTTTTTCGTCTTTTTTTCTTCCTCTCGCTTTTTTTTCTTGTCTGATTCTCGATCCGAACGCGCTATCTCTCCTGCATTGTCAGTTCGGACACCTTCGCACATGCGCACAGCCGCGCGCTGCGTCCGAGAGAAAAAAAGGAGAGAGAGAGAGAGAGAGAGAGAGAGAAAAGTTTGAAGCGATTTATCACCCGGTCTTGTCAGAACACCGAGATCCCAGTCGTGTCAGATGTTCGGAGATCAGTGAGCGGAGACGGAGCGGCCCACGGTCCGACGCGTAACCGGACACGGCAGGCTAATTAGAATGAAGTGGTTTGGAGCAGCCGCGTTCGGACCAGCTTTGTGCTCGAAATGGAGGCGCATTAATCACGGCTGGGCAAAAAAAGCACGACTGTAAAGCGGCTTCATTAAAGGGTTTATGCATTTTAATTGAGATTTGAGTGTCATTTCAGCGACTGGGGGACAGGGAGGAAAACTTTATTCATGCCCTCCCCGGACAAACCGCGGACTGGCTTAGAATAACGCAGGGATGGTGATGATTATGGAGCTGTGAAGTGGCTTCATGCTGTCTGAATTAAGTGGGAATAAGAGCACGCAGCATTCCAGCGCTGATTTAATAATAAAGACTTGAATCAGTAAAAATAACAAAATAAACTATAATAATAATAATAATAATAATAATAATAATAATAATAATAATAATAATAATAATAATAAAACAATTGAGTAGTTTATTATTTATTATTATACAGTATTAGATTATTACATTATACTAATTATTATTATTATTATTTGACCAGATATTTTACATTCAGGACCTGGTCGATTCGATCGATCTGACAGGTACTAAAATACGTTTCTCCTTTTAAACAAACTGCACACTACTTTGGAGCGATTGCCGTAACGCAAACGCACCTTTTCTTTAGTTTCCGTGTTTGTGGATCATTAACTTAATTGCTCGTTAATTAGATGCCAGTGAAATCATTCTGACCTTGCACATGAACCTGAAAAGGGTCACGCTCCTGTCGCGCGCAGTATTGATTCGGATTGGTTATTTATTATGTATTTAGTGGGGTTCTTTAAAGACTACATTACGCCATGACTGGCTAAAATATGGACATCATTTCACTCCGTTTGAATTATTTTCATACAAGTTTTAAATTTGCATACCAACACATGTATGAACTGATTTTATATGCTCACCCATGAATCCACCTAACCCTTTTTATCTTAAAAGCCACATTTTCTCTCTCTCTGTCTATATACACACTTAAATCAAACTCTTCTTTAAGCCCCAAATCTATAAGTGCATTTATACCCGAAACCATTTAGGCCAGCTTTTTAAAACGCAGACCGGGCTGTGATTGAACAGGAAAAGCCCCGCAGGCTCAATAAGCACCTATTAAACATGAGATGGAGAAGCAGAAGAGGCGGGTACAGGAGGAGGCAGCAGCTCCTATTAAGTCTAAATGGAACCAGTTCTCGTTGGTACGCGGCAGTAACTCAGCACTTTCTAACGACGGGCAGACCAGAGAGCTCGTGCAGCAGCTATTGTGCACGAGCGTGAAGATCGTCTGCGCTCCATGTGCTCTAATTTGCTTGTTGGTTATTAATGGGGGGAGGGAGGGGGTGGGGGTGTTGGTGGATGGGTCGGTTCCTGTTCCTTATTTGCCAGTGAGAGACTAAATCATTCGAAGGCTTTAACGAGAAAGTGCACGGGGGCTCACGAGCTCACGCGTTTATTAGCTTGGGGTATAAATCGAATTTGTCCGAATAGGAATTAAAACCAAACAAACACCAGCCCTCTCCGCTCCCTCGCGCCTCTCTTTCCGTGCTAAAGGTGCAGCGTCCGGGACATGTAGTGGCAGCGAAAGGGTTAAAGTAAACCCATTATTTGTAATGTCGGGGGCTCTCGCGCCGGGCTGAAAGTGAAAAGGCTGCCGCGGGCACTAGGAAATTACCGTGCGCCCGCGTGACCTTTGCGCGAGGTAATCAATCAAGTGATCAACAGGGATATTTATCAATGTTCCGTCCTGTCGGGGCTCCTGTGTATGATATCAAACACGGCGGAGAAGGAGAAAAATATTAGCACTGATTTAAAGGAGAAATTAATTATTTATTAGTGATAGTACAGTTCAATTGTAATTAAAAGGTGTAAAATGTGTAAACTGCAATTTTGTAATAACGGATATAATAATAATAATAATAATAATAATAATAATAATAATAATAATAATAATAATAATAATAGTATTGTTATTATTATTATAACGACAACAACAATAACAACCACTGTAACAGAAGAATGGAAAAAATAAAATAACAATACTACTAATAATTATTAATAAACTCTAGTATAAAATATTATTATAATTGCATAATTTGATATAAAATGCAACTTTTTACATATAATAATAATAATAATAATAATAATAATAATAATAATAATAATAATAATAATAAAACAGGCCGAGTAAAATCGTCCATGCAACATACAAAGAAGAACAAATCTTTTTTAATAAAGTAACTCTTTTTTTTTTTTTTTTTTCCTTTTGGCTTATTTATAGTCATGCCAGTGCATTTCCTCCCTCTCCTTCTCCCCTCTCCCCTACTGGTGCTTACAGTCTGCCATTCACTCCCCGCAAGCGCGATATTTCTGGGTTTTTTTTTCTTCTCTTTTATGGGTCTCTATTCTCTATTTATTCTGCTCCCCTAGATCCTTTTTTAGTATTTTCCCCCAAACCGCGCGATGCAGCGGGCTGAGTGTTCCCGCCCCCCCCCCCCTCCCCCCCACACAACCCCCGCCCCCCCCAAGGCGCCGCGACTGTGGGTAAGAGCCAGCCAGCCCCGGTCCCCTCCCCGCCCCGGACCCGACGCCACCCTAGTGCAGAAGGAGAGCCCCTTTTTCAACCCAAAGTTAACAAGAGGCGAGAAAAATACGGACTCAGGCCAGGAAAAGGCCTTACAAACCTCCAGTCCCCCTCCCCGCGGTCAATCCCGAATCAAAGGCGGGGGCACTGGCGACCCATGACCCAACCTAGCCCCCTCTTGGAGTGCCGAAGGGAGGCAGGCCATCCACTCCGACTCCTGCCCCCGCCATCGCCCAAGCCTCCAATGCGGAAACATCCGCAACCGCAACGGGTTCCTGCATCACGGAGTCCAGCTCCCAAAACAGTCAACGCCCGCAATCCAGCACAGCGGCTGCGGGTCCGAGGAACGTTCAGCTTAGAGACAGATCTGCGGGCCAAAGTCCCATAGCTGCACAGCCTGGAAAATAAAGAGAGAGAGAGAGAGCGAGAGGAAAAGAGCTGGCGAGCTGTGTTTAGAGTTTTTTTTAAATGTGGTAAGTCCTCGCGTCCAATAGTAACAATGCATGATTGCTTTTAAACTTGGAGGGAAATGGAAACGGCTTTAATAAAACGACTTTCATAATGTCAGGTCGGGGGGAGTTTAGACTTCCTGAATGGCTGCATTCTTCCTGGAAACAGTCACTTAGGATAGAAAAAAAAACCGGTGATTGTCTATAAGATTAGAACTTTATAGGGAAACGGAACTTTTGTGATTCTGAACGACTGAGACGTTGTTTCTTAGAATAGTGCACGTTTCGTTACACAATTCCCCCACCCCCCCCCCCATTCGATCACTGTCAGAGCTAAAAAAAAAAAAAAAACTAATTATTAATAACACGGCTGGGTGTAAAAAACGAACACGATGTAAAAGTAAAAAAATATTTTTTTAATTTTGAAATATATAATAATGAGGCACACAAAGTCTGAGATCGTAAAGAGAAAATGTTTTTCATTTTGCACTTTTTTTCTTTAATTCAATACAATAAAAATATATATAGCGAGCATTTCAGTGAAGAACAAAATCGATTGAATGTGGTATGTTTTTGCTTTTGCTGCATGTAAAATCTCATGATCCGTGTTATCCAGCATCACAACATTCCAAAGAGCGTCTTGTGATGTTACTGAACGCTTGTCTTCAAGTGCCCCCATAAAGGTCCAATGGGATTTAGGTCAGTCCAGCAGTGATCAGCACTAATTGATCTTCTTTGGTCTTCAAGCAGTTGAGCTGGGTTTTGGGTCGTCATGGTTGTAATGAAAAGCGTATTAAAATCGCAAAAAAAAATGCTAAATATATTTTCACTAGTGGCCTCAGACTTTGCTGTACTGTGCCAGAAACCAATTCACTAAATTAACTGCAACAAAATCTGAACTTCATTCCTGTTTGTAACTAAGAATGAATTTTGTGCAACAGTTAGTGGTACACTGCGAAGACAAATATTTGTGCACAGCCCAAAAAATTCCATCCGAAACACGGGTATTAGTATGGAGTTTGGCCCCAACCTTTATTCTTCTGAAAGGTTTTACCTATAGATTTTGGAACATGACTGTGAGGTCGGCTTCTAATGTTAGATAATAAGCCCTGGCTCACGTTGATGGAGTCGAGGTCAAGGTTCCGTGCAAGTCGGCCAAGTTCTCGATCAAAGTTGGCAAACCAATTCTCTGAGAACAGCACGGCAGAAAGTTGATGGACTGACTTGTTGTTAGCGGAAACCTTTAAATGCGTGATATTGAGAGTCACTGGGGTATCAGTAAAACCTCTTCTACTGCCACTGTTCGTCTGTGGAGAATACAGAAATCTACGGTCTGTATTATGAACGTGTTACAAATACATGTAATTAAAAGGGGTGTCCACAAACTTTGTCTATATAGTTTGTGTGTTTAGCGTATGTGCTATTTTCCTTTTTACCGACTGATTAAGTGTATAACATTTGGATGAGCATCAGTAACAAGTGATCGACGCACGTCTAACGGGAAACCCAAATAAAAATCTTATAAACTAAATTATTCAACACGAGAGCATAATTTCGGGTCAAGTGATACACAAACAAGAGCTCGAGAAGTTCGTTCGTTCTGCTGCACGTCTGCAAACGGTTCGAGGAGAAATGTTTTTTATACAGATAAAAAGTGATCAAATTTGTTTTCCTAGTCAAAAAGATTATTTGTGTAATTATGTATCAATCTTGTATATTTAACAACAACAATAGCTAAAGTTAACTAAATGCATCCAGAAACTCGCATGGAGTCGATCAGTGGAAATTTGTTGGTGTTTTACGCCGCCACCTAGTGTCAAATTCAGTCCTTACACACACACACACACACACCACACACACACACACACCCCCACAACCACACCACACACTTACCCTACAAAAACAAGTCCCTATGAGGTGACCAAAATATTTGCTTTTGATTTATTTTCTACCGCCAGGTTTAATCATTTTAAATTTATATTTTTTGCCCTCTAAAGGTTTTGTACAGTTCTCTTCATTTAGAAAGCATCAGTCTCTAAACGATTCCTTCTTTGACATCGATTCGAAGTTAACTGTCCATTTGTGAACACGCTCTTCCCGGTAACTGACCATCGACAAAGCTTTAGAGGGCACGTGGACAGGTTTACAGCTCAGATCGGAGCTGTTCATCCTCCGGCATCGCTTGCACATCCCTAACTGACTCATACTCATCAGTATCAATCGACTTTCCCGTAACCGTGGACTCGTGCACGATCGGACCTGACGATTGATCGATAGGGACACTCGATAGGAATGACTTAGAACAGCTTTCCCGAAACAGACATTGAGGATCGGGCACAGTTCCCGGCTGGGCCACTACCACAAATGGGTTAATGTATGAAACACCTGCACAAATCAGGTTCCTAGGTTGGGGAACACCTGGTTCAGCTACTTGAGTGGTTAGTAAATGAAGAACGAGAACAATCTTCAATATAAAATAATCCTGCATGTTGTAATGAACCAATATCAATCCAGTGAAATTAGAAGATAATATAGGACACTACTGGACCCTCTGGAAAGGCGTCCAAACCTCTGGTCTGCTTAAGATACCACAGAACTAGCCCTCAAGGGAAACTCTGAAACTCGGAAGCCAAGGTGGAACACAGGCATAGATGAACAGACTGGGACCCAAGCTTAAGAATGAGTCTACCAGCCAATCAGCAGATAGATCCAGACTCAACCTGAGACCTGGATCAACTGATGGGGATTTGAACCTCAGAGACAGACAATGACGGGATAAAACAGGACCAGGCAGGGAGACTACACTGGGATCACGCACCCTGAAAGTCTGTTTCAAAACCCATTGATGGCAAGACCCCTCAACCGACAAACCTCACCATGCCAGTTTCCAAATGCTAAGCCTACCTAGTTCATGTCCCTCCTCTGGTAGGGGAAATTTGACAATGATACTTCGATTTTGTCATTTACAACCTTTGACACCCTTATCCAGATAGTCTTAGTCTTACTGTCCAAGCAATTGTGGGTTAAGAGTCACGCTTAAGGATCCAACAGTGGCAATAAATTTGCTAAAATTTGACCCCATTACCATTGTTGTGCACATTATTGTTGGCCACGGTGAATACTCTCACTTACATTAATACAAGCACATGCACTGATGTTAAGTAGATAAGTGCACAAAGAAGAGGTGTGTGTTTGGGAGAACTAGAGTTAGATTTGCTAATACTTAGGTGAGGTAGCCCTCTGGTGGCTAGCTGAAGTCAATACATGAACTGAAGCTACAATACCAGTCCACGTAACGTAAGCTTTTTTGTGTCTGTAAACCGACGTTAATGTTCAGGAGTTCATGTAGATCCACGAGAGGGCTCTTTATGGCTACGGCACAGCCTTTGGCAGGCAGGAGTATAAGATAATTCATCTGTAAGCTAATTGGGGTTTGAAGGATGTCTGGGAAGTTATTAGCATCTGGAGTGTCGTCCATAATGCAGTCTTGGCCAGGGAAGTGGCAAGCTTTGTCCTTAGCTAGCACTGCAAGATCAGGATTGGCACCGAGGCTCAGAGTTTACCTGGTCTGGAGGTGGTACGCCAGATGGCTTTGGACTATGTACTTAGTAATTATTTACTATTTAAGGGATTATTTAATCATTAAAAATCTTTTTTGTGCAGATGACATATGTTCAACATTTTGTTCTAATACAATTAATTTGTGTTTTGTGTCCAAAACATACCACGTGGGCTATGCAGACACCCGCAGTTTGTTACGGCTACGTTGTGTTAACTGCTTCTCATATTTAGAATTTTATGAGACGTTATACTTTTGCATTTGTCCAAAAACAGCTAAAATGCACGCCTCGAATAAATTAACTTCATGGCTGAAGATGGCTGATACCAGGAGCAGTGAACCCAAACTGGTAAATCAAACACACCTGTCGAATGCATTGAAGATAAAGTTAATTAATCGCTTGCCCTTGCATTAGCCTATGCCATTTTAGACATAGGAGGCACGGCTAGTTGCAAAAACAGCTCAGAAAAAGTACTACGAGATGATATGAGGCAAGGTTTGGTTACGTTAGGTTAGGAGTGTAGCACAAACCTCATTACAAGGTGGACGCACAAACAAAGAACACGTTAAATAAAGTTATGGTGTATTAACACTGTGTTTAAGGTGAAAAGCGGCACAACATACTATTAATTATAAAATTAATGGCATATAATTATAAAAATCATGAGATTAAGTCAATGTAAAGAACTACACATGTGGAAGTTGCTCACTTCTAGACAGCTCAGTTCCCGTAGTGTAGTGGTTATCACGTTCGCCTAACACGCGAAAGGTCCTCGGTTCGAAACCGGGCGGGAACAGCAATGGTTTTTCTAACGTGTGCCATTGTATCCCATTTTGAAATGTGTACACAAAGCAGTGTTTTAATTATCCATCGGAGACGTTTCTTAAAGTTAATCGTTGTCGCTGTGGTTAATACAATAACAACGCGCCACATTTAGCTTCCGTTCCTGAACAAGCCACTAGAGGGAGGCAACAGACTGCAATTCACCCATGAAGTCAGAGCAGCTCGCTCAAATGTGTTTTTTAAAGCATTACATACTGTAGTTATTAAAAATGTAGACGTCCATCAGAAAATGAGAGGCTATTAAAAGGTCAGCGATCACTAACTTCACTAAAGGTAAGAAAATTCTCGGATCTGAGAATGAATTATGGGTGAGCGTGTATTAAAATCACTCTACGCATTGAACAAGCTCTTGAGAGCAAACCTGTTTCACTAATACAGTGATGCCCAGCCTCCGCTTATATTGATCGATATTGGCCCACACAATTAAATCCTCCAAGGGATTCTCTAATGTGTAGATCAATTACTCCATAATTAATGCAAATGTACTAAGAAATTGCTTTAATTCATCAGCAAAGAACACTACAAATACAACACCGAAACACTTTCAAAGGATGCCAGTAATAAATCTATACACTACATCCTGCTCCAGAGCATTGACATTAACATCTTCTAGGTGCTAAAATCTAGTGGAAAACCATCTCAGAAACGTAGCACCCAAAGGACGAAAGACTATACTAACAATACTTTTAATACTTATCCAAAGTTCAGGTGTTCCAATTAATTAAAGAAGATTGGCTGTGTGGGTCCTAGAAGTTTCATGACATATAAAAACTGTGATTCTTTTCTTCTCATGAATGATTCTTCCATGTGACCTACACTATACAGACAAATGTTTGTGGACACACCTTCTAATTATTAAGATATTTCTTGAGCAACAAGCGTACATTTCTGGATTCTCTTCAGACAAACAGTGGCAGTTGAATGGGTTGTACCGATACTCCAGTGACTGTTTTATAGATTGCAGTTTTATAGGTTTCGCTACCAACAAGTCAGTGCATCAACTTTCTGACTTCTGTCCTTCAACAAAGAATCAGTGTGCCACCTTTGGTTGAGAAATTGGCTGGCTTGCACAGAACTTTCCTCAGACAAAAAGAAAATGCACTGGAATGCCAAAGGTGAGCCAGGGCTTACTGTCTAACATCAGAAGCCGACCTCACAGCCAAGTTGTAAAATCAAGTGAAAAGCACTCTTACAAGAACAAAGGCTGTATGTTTTGGATGTAATTATGGGTGTCCATAAACTGTCAGCTTGAGAGGTTGTGAAGCTGGAAAATTATGTCAGAAGATCTGGTGTTTATCAATCCACAATACAACTGGAGGAATCTAGAACTGTAAGAAAAACAGTGCTCTGTAACAACGACCCTCACCCAGATGGATTGGTGCCACATTCAGGGTACATGCTCGTGTCCCCCCCTCCCGCCGAACGTGACCCCTCAGCAACCTTGATCAGGACATGCGGGGAAAAAACGAGGGGGAAGTTTCCAAGGGAACGACGTCTTAATGTCAGCGACTGCCCCATCACTTTACTTGTTGTCAATGTAATCGAATTGGATCCGAATACATCTTGGGTCAGTTTGGCACGACCAATAATTTGTTGCTGTCCGTGAACCCATTTATCATTGTTTAGACACGATCAGGAACAGGTACAGCCACCTGCCAAAACTACTTACGAGAGAGGTTTCATTCATCACTGCCAGTGCCTAAGAGAGCATAATGCATCATAGCAATCATAGCAGCGATGTCGAAAAAGTGGCACTGTATCTGCTTGTCATGTCAGTTCATTAGGTCATTAAATAATTCGACTTAAATATTCTCTGACTAAACAAGACCGTCCCGGTAATATATAAATGGTCGATCACATCACAGTGGCAGCAGTGACATGAAAAACAAACCTTTTGTGAAGTATGGTACTCTATGCAACAGTTAATGAAAACGAAGACAGCACAATATCCAAAATATCTTGAAACCTTTGAGACATTTTCTCATCGCATGGCACTGCATAAGTGTAAGTGCTTCACCACCGAGACACAATACGCAAAGCAATAAGCAAACCCAGCACGGATGAGCTCTTAAGCGGCGTGTGACGAACTGAAACCTGTCAGTGGAAGTGCACGTGTGTGAGAGGCGTTTAAATGCGTTCCGACACAATTTCGCTAATACAGTTGTAGAGAGAGCCAAAAATAGAATAATCCTTCTCCCTCAGCCGTAAAGCCGGTGCACAGGAATGACACATTCCTCTTTTTTCAGAGGATTAACACAAATAGGGTAGTCCAGCCCTGCCATTTCGTACAGCTCACACTTTCTAAGCAGTGCGAGTACAAACAGAATATTATGTACATGGAAACCCGTAACGACACATTAATATCAAAAACCGAAGTGTTAGAGCCATCTTTTCCCTCCACGCATATCCAATCCTCATTGGAATAGTCATACCCATCATAAACAGCTTCTGGTGAGATGTTAGGGCATTCTTCATGATTCACATAGTTAACTGAGGGATGAGGGAGGTTGTGGTCTGGGTTCCAATACTTCTCAAAAGGTTTGAGAATGGATTCAGTGATTGAGGAGATCACAGAGGCATAACAGCTCATCTAGGTTGGCTATAACACAACCACTGGAAGTAACTAGTTCCACAAGATGGCTGCAGGAAAAGTATGAAATATCGATGGATTCATGAGACCAGAATGTGGGGGCACTCGTAGTCTAGGTACATGGCATGCACAGACTTCACAACCACCACAAGGAGCAAAGAGATGCACTCTGGAGAGGTACACAAGCAACGTTATCCGGAATTTGAATCATAGTGGCTGAGGTGCAGCACTGGTTCCCAAAACCAAAGTCAACCAGAGACTTGAGTTGTGTACAGCTGTAATGTAACAAGTCGTCTTCTGGCACTGGATGGCACTGAAGGATGGCGTTCTTACCATATACAATCAATCTCTTGGCCTTCAACATTGCTGGAACTATGGTTTGTTGCACCACATGCCTTTCTGTATATGTATTTACATTTCCAGATGCCTGGAGTGGGGGGAGGAGGGCATTGTGATGTCACTAAGCCCAAGGAGGCAGTGCCGTCCGAAGATGAAATGCTGGGGAAGCATAAAGAAGAGGCGATAACCTCAATCAAATGTGGCAGTGACAGAAATAGGAAGTGGCACACTGGAAACAAGAAGACATCAGCAATCAGTTGGGGCAGGGTGCTTTTCCGAGCCTTTGACTGAAAAATATGCTCAGTGGCAGCTGTGCAGAAGGAGGCAGATTTTGTAGGGAAAGTGTGCATATGTCTGCAGAGCTGTCTTAGCCCTACAGATATGAACTCCAATGTTCATGCAAACGGTCATGTTACATTAGGGTAGATTTGATTTAAAGACACACTTGACCACGCCATAAGTGAGTAAATGCTGAGAGGCCATACAGTATTTCACTGTATGTGCACCTGAACAATCCTGAATGTAAACTGATCATCTTGTTCCCAGATTTATCATGCAAGATTGGAAACTGTATTGAGCCGAGACCCAACATCAAGGGCGCCAGTGGATCTGTGCCACTTGGTCTTGACACAGGTGTCAGGAAACCTAGGCTGCTGAAATATACTAATACACATGAACAGAGCCAGGAACCAAAATGCAACTCAGACCGACAATCCACCTCACCTGAGGCAGGATATGAACCAGAGAGGTTCAGGAGGTAGAGTAGAACCAGTGCTGGGACTCTCTGGTTCATATCCTGCTTCTGGTGAGGTGAGGCCTGTTGGTGTCATGAACAGTTCAGCATTGCAGGTTTTCTGGCAAGTCCAAGCGGGTCCGTTAGCTCCCATGAACTCTACGATTTCTGGTCTCTGTGTATTCACTGGATTACCTCATACTTTAGCCAGGGGTGGGATCCCAAGCCTAATCACTCAATGGTGGGAGTGTTGGGCATACGTTTGTCATATGACCAGACCAGGGGTGGCCTCATATTACACCTGATTGTGGTTTACCATTTTAGTGCTCATCAGCAATCCTTGATTCCAACCTTCCTATTAACAAATGGAGTTCCAGGAGCTGTGAGCTGTATAAAAGGAGAGAGTTGTAGAAAGGAGTGTCTGTGGTTCAAAAAACACTATATATTAGAGAATTAGAGAAAATAGAACATAGGAAGGTGTGTCCTCAACGTCCTCAAATATTTAGAACAGCTACTATATAATGAAAGGAAAGAGAGTTCTAGAAATCATGAGAAGAGTCTCTATGGTCAAAGCAGCACACTATATTAGCTAAGGAAGTTTTAGATGCTGTGAGAATAGTGTGTGCAGACAGAGCAGGCCCAGAGAAGGAAGTTCAGGGTGAACTGTTTGTGGTTTAATATTTTGGGTCTCATCTGCGAAGCCCCTGACTCCATCCTTTGCTCCACAGTCTGTTTAGCTAGCCTGGTGAAACCTCCAGAGGCTGTGTGGGAGATATATCAAACATGCTCTTTTGCTCTTTCTTCCTTATCCACCGTATGTCTCTAAAGAGCCAATTAACTGTTCGGGCATGCTTGATTACACACACACACACACACACACACACACACACACACACACACACACACACACACACAGACACAGACACACAGACACACACACACATGGCCGTGGTTGTTTTCATATTTGCTTAACTAGGTCAGTTTATAAGCAATCGAGGTATGCTTACTGCACATGCACTGATAAGGAAACCTAAAGGCAGTCTTTCCTTCTCTGTCATTCCTTGCTCAGGACACTCACTCTCCTCAAAAAAGACATTTCCAGGGCTGTGTAGGGGTCGCTGTTGCAGCAGCGGGTGATGACCCGATTGCCTGGAATACATTTTTTCATTGAAATCCCATTCAAAATATTGAGATCAAGTCTCACCAATGTAATGGTACCTACCTAAATGTTACCAAGGTTTTTGTTTGCCATTTATGTTGACTTCGAAATAGGACCTTGCTATGCAAATCGGCCTGAAAATAGCCCCCGTGGTGCCGTGTTACCATTTGCAAGTTGTTGCTAGGCTTGGTATTGCCGTGTCCCTCGTGTCCCAGAGTTGCCTGCAGTACCTTTGCTCTTGTTTTTTGCCGTTTCAGGTCATTATGACCTGATCGTTCTTCCTTCTGCTTTTCTCCAAGATGCTAGAGGCTTAGAACGTCTCCCGAGACTTTAAACGCCACCGGCACTTTGACATCTCTCTGTCAAACCTGCAAAGTCTGTGTGTGTGCTTCTGAGGGACTGCTTTAGGCTGTGTTTTTTTTGTTTTGTTTTATTTTTTGGGGGGAAAAACCTCTTTTTAAAGATGTATTGTTATGTTCTGCTGATAAGGTACAATTTGTTCTAATCACCTCTATTTAGCGAGCAGCTACCAAAAGTGTGTGTGTGTGTGTGTGTGTGTGTAACCAATCAGCCTCACCTATTGTTTCTTTTTGCTGTCCTGTTTATCTGTCTCATTCTAAAACTAAATAATGCAGCTACGTATCTCTATTCAGTGTTAAATGTCAAGGAGAGTTCAACAGAAGCCAACAGCCTGTGTGTGTGTGTGTGTGTGTGTGTGTGTGTGTTTGGGTGGTGTGTTTGGGTGGTGAGTTGGGGGGGGGGCAAATGCATGTGTCAGCTTGTATGCAGAGTTCAAGGGGAAAAATTGGCTATGTCGTGCAGCAGGGGATTGACTGATGCACAGAACGCTTCAGTTAGACAACTGACCCAACCGCAGTACATTTCTCGTACACAAACACACCGAGCTCACAATCACTTTGCTGTCAGAGTTTTTCAAAAGAATATAAATGAGTCTTGTAACTAAATTAAATTCACAGGGATAATAATGTAAGTAAACAAATGATCGTTTTCCCTGCGATGGACCGGTGAGCCATCGAGAGCATGCATCCATAGGCACCGGAGAGAAAGAGGGGTCAAAACATTTAATGTAAACATAATGAAAATTGCTATTAGGTTTTAATATTTAGTAGTTTAACAGTAAACAACAACTATAAAGTGCTATAAAAGATGTGAAAAAAGTGCCTGTAGGTGGAAGCAGTTCACTATATGGGAGTTCTAGAAACTGTGAGAAGGGAAACTGTGACTGGAGGAACACACATGTAAGGCAAGAAATTCCTAGAACCTGTGAGAAGAAAAGCCAGGGCGTTATGTTCTGTGAAACAGGATGCTGACCGGATGTTACCACAGTCATAGTCTTTGTACGCTACTGTGCTGTAAATATAAAGGGTATTTTCACAAGAAAACTGACTGTCAGAGATACAAATAAAAACACAAGTGGAACGCTACTTATCTACAGAAGATCCCCAAAGCCAGTGCATGTTTAATGTATGGAATTTCCAATTATGATAGCACATACAGTAATGTACTGTTAGGACCCTGTGTAGGTTAAAGCCGTAACACTTAAGAGGATGGTATGATGGACCTGATACTTTTGTTTGACGGAAGCCAACGAGTGAATATGAACCAGTTTATATAGTTATAGGTTAAAGAGAATATCTCCAAAAGTCATCCACACAAACACGAAGAACTTGCACAAAAAAGTCTCTAAACACATCAACCAAGAACAGTCTCAAGAACCAATGTGAGCCAACCAGCAAGTGAGCACATGACCTACAGTAGTTACTACAGTAGGACGTTCTTGGACCTGTGGGAAGAGTTCCTCTGGGCAGGGAAGCACGTTATACAAGTGCAGGATGCTCTAGAACCTGGCACAGGCTGAGCAAGTGCGCTTTATCAAGTAAAGAAGATGCAGAACCTATGAGAAGAGCACTTGCAAGTACGGATGCACCGATCCGACTTTTTTAGCTCTGACACCGATAGAAAAACTTTGCATGGATGCCATACCATAAACCATATGGGACTTAAAACATCAGTATTGACTTAAACATTGCTTTACTAACTTTGTAAACCAAAAAATAACAAACGAACACGATATAAATGTACTAAATTGCTCTTTGTTTATCACTAAAATAATTTCTTAAGTGTGCAGGACCTTGGCACAGCGTTCAAATTCAAAATAATTTATTAATACATTATTAATCAGTAATATTATATGTAGTATTTCAGAGGGCTACCACCACCCCTTGCAACATTTGTTTCGCATGTTGCACGTTGGCATCGCACCTGTTGGCGTAACTGATGTATTGAGTAAGCAGATGTCGCAAATTAAAGTGAGTGGATTCGTCTTAGGGGTAGGCTTAATTTTCCGATACCCGATCCAGCTAATTTTGGCAATATCGGCCCGAGATCTGATCCCAATATCACATAGGCTACTTGCAAGCATTATAAGTACACGATAATCAGAGAAGAATCAGAGAGCTATGTTCAAGTTCGCAGTCAGGTCGCAGTTACAGTGTTCAGTGGGGCACCCCTAATCTCCAAAAACACCTGGCACTGCTTCAACAAAACGGCCTAATTGGGGACCTAATATAGCCTATCGCGCCGTGCTTGACTTGACCTGTTGGTTTGTCATTTTCTCGCGCGTGTTTGTCTCGGGCCAAAGGAGCTAATGAGGTGGGGAGAGAAACAAATCAGCACCCAGCAGCTGCAGGTGAGGCATTATCTCAGGTAGACGAGTAGAGACCACGGATCCCTGGCTGCATGTAAAGCAGTGGACTGATTTGAGTCATTCGGAGCAAGGTCACACCCCTGCGAGTCGAAAACACACGAGAGAGAGAGAGAGAGAGAGAGAGAGAGAGAGAGAGAGAGGATCGGCAAAACGAGCGTTGCAGAATGGATCAGAAAGGGGGGGAGATAAGAAGGAGGGTACGAGAGATGTCAGCAGCAGCCAATGAGAGGGAGGAGGAGATGCGCTTTGAGCACTGACAAGAATGTAAGATTCCTATTGTCTTCCTTAAACAAGCCATCATCTGCCGCGTCTGGAGCAGAGCGAGTGAGAGGGATGCAGCAGCTGGTCTCTCAGCCTTCCTCTCATGCGGCGTCACACACGCGTGGGGGTTTGTGTGAGCGCCTCAGCGACCAATAGCGCGTGTGTGGGTGACAAAAACAGCAGCATCGGGCAGAGAAGCAGAGCAACAGCAGCGAATATCTGCAGCCACTTCGCTGCTTTGCACCGGTGCGCCTAGGATGAGCAGATGAAGGAGAAGCAGACGGTGGATCGTTCCAGACCTAGACCAGCTTATCTGCCGTGACAGCGAAGATGGACATCTTCCTCCCTCCGGTCGTCCTCCTGTTCCTCCCGGTCGAGCGCGACGCGTAGTCATCGCCGGGCCGCCGCAAGCACGTGTGCGCAGGAAGATCATGCCGTATGGTGTTGAACAGAGGCCGCGCGTACGCACCGACGCAAAGAGCTGGTCTGTCACTTTGGACGTCGAATCACGGACACGGTGAGTACGGCACCTGGGTGGGGAGCGTTCTCGCTGTGTCATGTGTGTGTGTGTGTAATGTTACGCCGGCAGCTGTCTGACCTGCTAAACCAGGTGTTAGTGTTTGTCATGGAAAGCTGTTGGAAAGGACGGAGCTGCAAACCATGTACGTGCTAAAGATGGAAGGATAAGACTGTGGGGATTCACACACACGGCTAACGGAGCAGCCACTTCATGTTTATTTCATAAGCAGGCAGACATGTGCCAGCGTTTGACCCATTTCGTGTGTGTGTGTTGGGTCATCTCATCGCTATGCCAAAGAGGGCATAAAGTCACATTCACTTTGAATTAAACATTCACATTTTAACCCAACCCCTCTAGGTCAGGGTTGTGGGACATCAGCATGCCCTGGATGAGACACCAGGCCTTTGCAGGGCTGGGTAGGGGTCACTGTTGTGTAGCACCAGGACATGATTCCCCAAATCAGCCTCTACTCCTTCAGTCACACTGAGGTGATGGCCAACCTGGCTGGAAGGCACTGCCGGGACCAGCGGCAGCATTCTGTTTTACCCCTGCTTCTCCTGGTCAGTGTCACAGGGGAAGGTCTGGAACCTAACCCAGAAAACAGAACACCCACACAGAACGCCCGCTGATTACAGGGTTCTGTAAACGCACCAATGCTGCCAGACCTACCAGGGGTTTCAACCCTGGCCCTCATAGTCGCATTTCGGCAGTTTACAGATTTTTCAAGTGGTCATGTATACAGCGTGCTCCGATCTAGAAATCAAATTAAGTAATACAATAAAGAGAGCTGGATTTTATCCCAGTAATGGGATTTCTTGAGCATGTATACCCATACTACGATTTCAGTCGGTTTTCTCAGTCTGCACATGAATGCAAACGTAACATGAGTGTGTAACACGGTTGCCAGGTCTGCTTCTATCCTTAGCGACTTCACTATTTCTGAGACAATTTCCCTAGACCTGGTAGTTGTTGTTTATTTTGCAACCCTGGAATGAAATGCAGCGTGCACTATACAGCTATTGGAGACTTTTATGGAGACTCACGCACTATATGCTCGGGAAAATGAAGAATTGGAATAATTAATATTAAAGTTTGAAGTTTGCAGCACATATTTTGTGAGATTATTGGCTGGTTGCAAAAAAACTGATTATTGCTGGTGTAAACCCGGAGGTATCTGATTATTCAAGGGCATGTAACCTTTTCTACCAGATTATTGATCTGATTTTCTGCTTTTTTTTAATCTTTATTCATTTTATTTAACGTCACTATCAGCATCAGTGGCCATGTTCAGCAGCACACACAAGGTTATCTCAAGACAAGTCACTCATGTCAATGCCAGTTTAGTGTAGTCAATTAACCTAACGTGCATGTCTTTGGACTGTGGGAGGAAACCAGAGTACCTGGAGTAAACCCATGCGGACACAAGGAGGACATGCAGACTCCACACAGAAAGGACCCAGGCCGCTCCACCCTGGGATTGAACCCAGCATCTTCTTGCTGTGAGGCGGCAATGCTACCCACTGAGCCACCGTGCTGCCCCTCATTTTCTGTAGTTATTGGATTATGAAGTGCATGTAAACGCACACACTGCTAAACACCCTTAAACTCCTTCTTCTTCTCTCTCTCTCTGTGTCTCATACACACACACACACACACACACACACACACACACAGTGTAAGAATGAGATCAAATTCTTGTCCATTTGCACCAAACATGTCCACAGGGGAATGGCATTCAAATTTCTGCTTTTATCTGAAATGCGTGCACACTCTCACACACACACACACACACACACACACACACACACACACACACGCACACACGCACACACGCGCTATCACACTTAGCAGTGTGAGGCGAAACGAATGCGTGATCATCACTGAATTAGGAACCCCCGCTTAATGTATTATGTCACCCCGCGCTTGAGGATACGGTTGCCTGGATACGCAGTGCTCACTCATCTTATGTTCCATTTATAGAATACAGCTGTGTGTGCATGTGTGTGTGTGTATGTCAGAGAGATGTTTTATGCTATATTTTAATCACCGTCTACTACACATCTGTACACCAGTCCATGCAGCTAAGAAATCTACTGCGGCTCTAAACTGTTTTAGAAAACAACACAAAGATATAAAAGAAATTCTCTAACATGTTGTGGATGAATGGGACTGAACATGGAAATGAACACAACGGCAGAGTGAACACCCCTTGTCATCTTTGGAAATACAGTATGTACAACACACATGACGTGTGTTCTTTTTGGATAAACCACAGGCCACATGGTCTTTTCTGGAAACGGCAGGTGTGTGTATCGTGTAAACCAGTGATCGTTTGGTTTCTGGTAATTACTCAGGTACATGGGTCAGAATTTACTCACACAAAAATGGCAAAACAGAACAAAATACTGTCCAGAACTCGCAGCATATTCCTAAGAACAGCAAGAACCTGATAGTCATAAATAGTTCGTGGTGCAGTGATGTAGTGAATATGTTAAATCCGTGGCATGTGTATTCAGTCCTATGGGTGCTGTTTGTATTTGTGGTGTTTAGGGCGCAGTGTGTATGATTTGCATAAGTGGGGGCAAAAAAGTTATTTTAGTCAGCCACTGGATTGTGACGTCTATACTTTTCCCCATCATAGGGAATTAGAAATGAGAAAAAAAAAGGAACATCACAATGTAGGATTTTTAAAATAATTTAATTGTACCTTATGGTGGAAAATAAGGGTAATTTGGCAATAACAAAAAAACCCAAAAAAAAATAAATCCCTTCACTTTTATTTTGGTGGGTGTAAACATTTTCTTACAATTTGATTATTCATACAAACTGCTTGCCTTTGTAGATTTCACTCTTCCCAGGCCTGGTGCAGGTCCAACAGTTTTCGTTCTTCCTGGTGTCCCTTCAACAGCTCTTGGTCTTGGCCATGGTGGAGTTTGGGGTCTGACTGTTTTGAGGCTGTGTACAGGTGTCTTTTATACAGATACGAGGTCAACAGAGTGCCATTAATACAGATAACCAGTGGAGGACAGCAGAGCTTCTAAAGAAGTTACAGGTCTGTGAGAGCCAGAAATCTTGCTTGTTTGTGGGTGACCAAATACTTATTTTCCACCATGATTTACAATTAAATTCTTTAAAAATTCTACAATGTGATTTCCTGGATTTTTTTCTCATTTTGTCTCTCACAGATGAAGTGTACCTATGATGAAAATTACAGACCTCTCTCATCTTTCTAAGTAGGAGAACTTGCACAATCAGTGGCTGACTAAATACTTTTTTTGCCCCACTGTATGTGTGCAGTGTGTATGGCTGCAGTGTGTATTGTGTGTTTTCTACAAAGAAAGACATGGCTTCACACAGACACACACACAGACACATGCAAATGTATACCCACATGGTTGTCAAATCTGGGCTTAACGTATTCGAGTCTGGTGTACTCTCTTGTTTTTGCATGCCACAGCCAGGTCCACCACCACATGCCTACCTGCAATAAATCTACGCAAAACTCGTGCGATTGCTCATAAGCGTCCACGCAACGCAATCTTGTCTCGGCCTCCTAAAGAACACATGCATCACTTTGCTTTCAGGTGATCCCTCTCTCCGTACCAAAGGATGGACGGCAGTGAGGACGAGGGTGTGCACTTCCTGCAGTACGTAGAAGACAGCGGCCTGCGGGCCTACGACGGACTGGTGATCCAGAACGCCTCGGACATAGCACGTGAGAGCGACCGCGTGCGCAACCGCCAGCACTGGGCGTACCTGCAGGAGCAGAGCCAGAAGAAGAGGCGGCAAGACGAAGCCATCAAGAGGTGAACGCATGCAAAACGCCACCCCTCATTCATCAATTCATCTCACACTTCAAACACAACATTGGCTGAGTGGTGTGCCCATCAACTCTGGGCCTCTGAACTCATAATTAGAACCACATGCCGATCGGATCGTAAATGGCATGACACTATCATACTTAATGTACTCCCCGCTCCTAAAAGCCAACATTTATAACCATGGAATCACATCCTGATCTACAAGGTGGCCCGACAAATCCAACTCTGAACTTGTACTAAGATGACAAGAAACCCACAACTGTCAGGCTTGACAATGGCGCCAGGAACGGCTTGATGCAAGCCAGGGCCATTCAGCGCTCTACCACTGAGTCCCTCTGGTTCATATTCCACCTCGGGTGAGGTGCGTTTCCATTCCTGGCACTGTTCTCAAGCCTAGGTGGCGTCCCCTTCTGGCCACAGATTACAAGTCCTTAGTTGGTACACTGGTCCCTAGAGGTCGGGTTGTACTTTATGCATGTACGGCTCCTCAGGGTGGAGGCTGGGTTGTGTGCCCTTATGTTACAGTATGTGGTTTGAGATGCAGCCCAGATCCAGCCTACACTTTCAGCATCCAGCCAGTTTTCAAGTGATATTAATGCTGATAACATCTGTTTAACATCTGCATTACGTTCTGTGAATGGATGTTATTATAGGCACAGTCTTTTTATGCTACTGTATTGTAAACATAAAGGGTATTTGCACAAGAAAACTGCAAAGAATGCGTAAATGCGTCAGCGATACCGATGAAACACGAGTGGAACGCTGCCATCAACACAGCCTTTTTTAATTTACGGAAATTTGCAATAATTATAGAACATACAGTAATGTTAGGACCCTGAGTAGGTTAAAGCCGTAACGCTTAAGAGGACGGTATGATGGACCTGATACATTTGGTAGATGGAAGCCAAAAATGCATCAATGGACAGTATTAGGAATAACACAGAAGATCAGCCTGATGAACCAGAGGCTCAACTAGTGAATGTGAACCAGGATATATAGTTATAGGTTAGAGAGAGCATGCAGGTGGTGGAGGAACAACTGTCGAGGTGACCAGCTGTTTAGGGCCACCGAGTCCGGAGTTAAAGGAACCAATCTTATTTTGTAATATAATTCATTATGATTTTTAAAGCAAACGGATGTTGATCGGACGGATCTTAAATGGCGTGCCTGTACGTTCCAAGGTGAATTGATGCTGATTAGCACTCAGCTTTCAGTACATCGGAAGAAGAAAATCGGATGAGAGCATTGGAGTATCTAAGGGAACATCTGTGTGTGTGTGTGTGTGAGTGTGTGTGTTTCAACAGATCAATGAGGAAATGGCTTGATACCAGAAACACTATTGATGCCCCACTGAAACTCTATACTTATGAATGAATGAATAAAGATTGCCGTGTGTGTGTGTGTGTGTGTGTGTGTGTGTGTGTGTGTGTGTGTGGTAGGTAGGTAAGAGACTACGAAGGCTCTGTAAATGAAAGTGGTTGGCCTGGATCGTAACGCAAATGAATGGAAATAACATGCAAACAAGCTGTTGCCTTACTAAACACACACACACACACACACACACACACACACACACACACACACACACACACACACACGGTGTGCAGTCCCTATATCACAAACACAATGTTTCCTACCTTATAGTCTTTAGTTTCTACAGCATTTTCATCCCACAATGCTTCATACAGGTGAAACAGCCTAACGCCCACCACTGCAGGGACCCGGGTTCAAATCCCAGCAGTGCCTCTCCACCAGGTCATGCGCGTCATACACGCTCGGCTACATTTTAGACAGGGGAGGTCAGGATCCTCCTGCATTCCTAGCGATCCTAGCCAGCCTTGTGGCGGACTGGCGTCCAATCCAGGACACGCCTGCACCCTGCGTTCTCCGGGGATACCCCCACCGGAATCCCATCGATCCCAACCAGGATCAGGGTTAAAACTTGAAATGCAAGACTTCTTACAGCACTTTGTTTTTTGTGCTTTCAAAAACAGACTACTCTAGTCTTTGATAGGAACTTTGGCCTTTCTTCTCTTCCTCGCGCCTCACTCTTGTTTCCTCTGATCTGGTTGTCCCCTGTGTCGCGCCTCTGCTCATGTCGTCACATTGCCTCTCTTTCTCTCATCAGTAAAATGATCTGCCCTTGCCTCGCTCGCTCTCTTTTATATGGAGAGGACCCCACTTATCCCCCATTAGACCTCTGAAGAGTCTCTACAACAGTGCAGTGAAGAGGGCAACACACACAAAAACACTACACACACACACACAATTACAGAGAGAGGGTGATGATAGTAGTGGGGGTTACGTCTAAGATGATACTGTTATACTACCATATATACAGTTACTAATGTAGTCCCATTTACTTTATTTATTTTAAACGCAAGTTATTTCAGATATACGATAAAACATATTATATGACCAAGCACTAAAAACAACAAAAGCAAACAATTAAACACCTGTAAAGTAAAATAAATAGAAAAAAATAGTGGGATTTTGAAAATCACAGATGCCCAGGTGGGTTAAATCTGTATTAGTCTGTATATTATAGTAGTATAGATACTTTGCACATAGTGTATTGTAAACAATAGCATTAATTAAAACAACATGAAAACATTTAGTACAGTACAGTAGTTCTCATCTTTGTATCTTTCATAATACTTCAAAGACTTGCCAAAAACAAAAATGAAAGTAGGGCACATTAATACACCGTTCAAGGCTGCGATTCTCGTTTCTGTCAGCAGGTGTTGCAAGGCTTCACTTGTACTAGTTGTCCGTCATTCAGCCGTGAGTTAGACCCATATAAGACAGGTTAAGCGTATCATTCTTAAGACCGCGGGCCTTAAAGTGAACAGATCTTGATCAGATCACTCATCATGATTTGTTTGGAGTCCGGCTAATTTTAGCTGGAACTCAGGTTTGCAGGACTTGTATTGCTTTTAAGTTAAAAACACCGAACCTGTGTCTGAACCTGTGCCTTATTCAATATAGTGCACTAATTTGGGGGATCCAAAATAAGTACGGAAGCAGCCACAGCCAGATTTCGGGACAGGTCTGTACTAAATTAGCAAACCACCCTCGCGATGCTTTAAAGCTTTTTTCTATGCAAACATTCCATCTGTCAATCTACACCGTATCCTGGTCGGGGTCATGGGGGGGTGAGCTGGAGCCTATCGTGGAATTCGCGGAGGGCACCTGAAGCGTACCCCCATCACTCAGGGCTCGAGACGGGGTCGTTGCTGAAGCTGCGTGAGCATGGATGCGAGTCCTTAAGGTGGGCGAAAAACGCACAAACAAAACAAACACTGGCAGTGCGAGGGTCAAAGTCACACCTCATCAGCCTTGGAAGGGGTGCGTTACTATAGAGACCGAGGGCTGAGTTTCCATGGCAACAATGGGCTTGGTCTTCGTCTCTCTTTCCTCACTATGTTCTATATTTAGCCTGCTCCCCTCGAGCCCCACCTTAAACCACACACACACACACACACACACACACACACACACACAGAGACACACACACACTCTTCACTTCACTTTTCCTTTTCTTTTAAGTGAATGGCGCCTAGACAGCTCACCTTTCTTCTCTTGTTTTTGTCTCTCTCTTTCTTATACACGCACATACTTGTCTTACTATACTTGTGAGGACTTTGCATTCGCATTAATGGCAATTAATAGCGAATTAATACTACACCTACCCCTAATCCTAACCTTACCCTCAGTAATAAAGCAAATCTTTTGGTTCTTTTGGTTTTTCAGATAAAAGTTGTACATTTTCTGTAAAAAAAAAAAAAAAGCAGTTAAAGAAGTGAGGGCCAAAATTCCAGGTTTTCCTATCATTGTAAAGACATTTGGTCCTCACAAGTATAGCAAGACAAGACAAGACACACACACACACACACACACACACACACCTATTTGAGTTCAGTCCTTGTTCATTATCTCATCATATACCAGCAATGTGTTTCATATCATAATAAAAATAGGAGTAATTGTTTATTCTCCCAGTTCAGCATGTCCAGTTCTCCCACTGCATGCACAACATTTATATCATTTAGCAGACACGCTTATCCAGAGCGACTTATAACTGAGAGACGTACAATCCAAGCCCTTGTGGGGTAAGAGACCCAACAGTGGCAGATTAGCAGAGGTAGGATTTGAACCCTGGACCATAGTCCAGCACCTTTACCATACTTGGGCTACCATAGTCTTGCCCCTGCATGGCTACAACACTGCAGAAGGAGGGCCAACATGTGCCTCTTTCGGACAGAAGAATTAACAATGCTCATCATTCAATCTTCCCTCCTTCAGACACAGCCAATTGTGTCTGTTTAGCACCTGCCCAGGCTGGAGGCACAGCCGAGACTCGGTCATCGGTCTATAAGGTAGCTAGCGCGTTTGACCACTGTGCCACCTGAGTGCCGGGTCCAAATGGATAATAAATTCAGAAAAAGAGATTGCCAATTGTTGGCCAGGCTCTGAGGTGTTCACATAAAGAGCACATAAATCTACATTTAGTATCCCAAAATAGGTTGAAACTCCCATTGACAAGTTGTGGGAGTAATTACAACGGCAAATGGAACGCAGAAAAAAGGCACCCACAAATTCTAGCTGAATTGTGCACCAATGTGAAGATAAGGATGAGTAATCACATTATCACAGACGTTTGTTATCAGACTATTGTCTTCTATTCTATAGTTTTATATTCTCTATTTTATAAGATACTGCATTATCCCACAAGGGGAAATCAAGTTGTCACAGCAACAAGAGGGGGAAAGAATATACAGAATACATTTATTGTACTCTTCATAATATTGTATTCTATTTATTGCATTTATTATATTTCCTTTTAATGTGTTATCTCTTATTTTTAGCTTCTGATGAATTACATAACTTAGTTTAATTCTTACATGTATTATCTAGGTCGCCCAATGAGGTTCGGTGCCTTTTTCAGTCTTGGCCCTTTGAGGTTTCTTCCTTAGATCATTTAGGGAGTTTTCCCTTGACACTGTCGCCCTAGGCTTGCTCAGTGACGGATGTGGGCCTAGATATTTGTAAAGCGGCTTTGAGACAGTGCTCCATTGTGAACACGCTATATAAATAAATTTGACTTTGACTTAATACAAGATAATCTTTTTGTCTGGGGACATAACGATACTGTACTGTCTTCTGTTTATTCCACACAATTGACAAGTAAAACCATTTACACTCAGATATACCTAAGGTGAGAAATGAGTCTGCAAATCCCTGCAACAAATAAAGCCCCATTACCAAGGTTTTATCGGTGACCCCATTACCAAGGTTTTATCGGTGACCCTACATTACATTTACAGCATTTAGCAGACACCCTTATTCAGAGTTTTACAATCCAAGCAATTGTGGGTTAAAGGCACCCAACAGTGGAGCTTGGCAGAGGTGGGATTTGAACCCTGGACCTTTTGGTCAATAGTCCAGTACCTTAACCGCTAGGCTACCCCAGTCCCTAGCTGACCCTAGCTGTTCGTGCGTAACGCTTCAGTGTAGGGCAGTCGCCAATACTGACAAAGTGACCAAGAGTCGGCTTGTCAGAATATAAATTAAAAATACGGCTTTCATTTTTAATCAAGCTAAGTGCTAGTCATTTATGTGCCACAGGGGCTGTAGCTTACAGGTCGTGAATTAGCTCATCCACAACACAGCCAACGATAGAGCTGCATTTCCAGATTTGTGTGCTTACTGATTTGTAGACCTGTTTTTATGATTATTTCAGATGATGGTTGGTTTGTAGGAGTGCAATGGCAATGCTTGATTCAGTTCCTTAGCCCAAAGTGGGCTTTATATCTGTAGATGACATGTCAGGTTGGAAAACGCAACGATCCAACAGCATGACCTCATGCTTTGTTGTTATTTCTCTGACCGGAAAGCTCTGGAATGGTTTCAGGCCTGTAAACCGCATCATAAAGACTTTTCTACCACCCAGTTGATTTTGCTGATTAGTTCTACCTGCTGGCCTGAGCTAACCACTAAATCCAGGAAATGTATTGTACTGATATTAAATGAAATATAAAAAAAAAGTCCAGTGATCAGACACTGAAGTACAATCCTTTTTACCTTGTATTGTAAGCAGTGGTGGAGAGTGACGAAGTACTGTACCATACCAACTTGTTTTATAGTGTATCTTTACTTTAATGAAGTGTTTCCATTTTGGGTGACTTTATACTTTAACTGCACTTTTCACTCCATTACATTAAAAACATAACATATAAAACTGATCAGGGTATAGTGCACACTTTGCTTTGAACTTGTTTTGACCTGCTGGACTAATTAATGACACCCTGTTGACTGGGTGCTCATATTTGAAGGCAAATACTTTTGTACTTTTACTCAATTGGAGGTCTAAAACAAGGACCTCTACTTTTACTGGAGTAATATTATACCTTGGGTATCTCTGCTGTTACCCAAGTTCATGGTTTGTGTGCTTCGTCCACCACTGATTGGGAATCATTTTATTAGCACGTACTAGGACTGATACATTTATAACTCTGATATCACTGAAAGTAGGAAGATGCTGAATATCCAGGTATGAGGTAGGAAATTACCCATAGGAAATAATGCATCCTCCCCAGTGCAGTTCCCATTGCATAGCACTGTATATACTGGACAATTTGTTACTGTGAAAGCTAGATCACCGGCCATGAAAGGGCAAGTGCTGCACAATGCAAACGCCGCATGGCTGAGGCGAGGCAGTTCACTCTAATTAAACAGTACAGCGGGAGCTACAGGGAGGTTGATCTGAAAGCATAAGGTGAGCATAAGGCTGTGCAAATTCCCACTGACTGTAAGTTAGTCTTCTCAGCTCTGCTTCCTCCTCCCTGCAGAGATCTGCGATTCCTCTACCAGATCCTGAGCGGTCGTACGTGGGTAGCATGAGGGATGGAGGTACGCTCATTTCAGTAGTCACAGACAATAGAGTTGCTCTGCTGGTTTGGGAGGGAGGTTAATCTATAAATAGTATAATATCGGTATGGTTTGCTCTGGACTGTGATTGTGAAGTCATTGTACCGCCCCTCCACTGCCTCTCTGTATGCTGACTCACAGCTTTTACCCTTTTAGTTGTGACATCAGCAAAGTTAATGATGTGAGCTGAGCCGCCCTTGGGAAATCAAAGGATTGGGATTGGAACAGAACGATGACTTGCGGTTTGCCGACGCAGCAGAATGTTACAGAGTGGTCTGATATGCCAGGATTTTCAGCTTCTCCTTTTTTCTGGACGCATGTCTCCACAGGATGGGTGAAGATGTGGCAGGAGTGGCCGATGGCGGCTCGTACACCGGGAAACACTTCCGCATGGGCTTCATGACCATGCCAGCGCCCCAGGACCGCCTGGCTGCACCGATTGGACCCGGGTTCACCGTACGCTCGCAGTCTCTGCACTCGGTGGGTGGTGGCGAGGAGGACGGGGGCAGCCCGACCCTACGCAAGCAGCCCCCGCCGAAACCCAAGCGGGACCCCAATACCAAACTCAGCACCTCATCTGAGACCGTGAACGCTACCTTCAGTGCAGGCAAAGGAGCAAAGGAGATGGATGGTGAGTGTGAGGGCGCCCACGGACGGGTGTAGATTTAGTCTAGTCATTCAGGCTAATGGGATAATAAACGATCACGCTTAAATTAAACCTGTTTTGTTCTCTTAAGAGAACTCTGCACTGGCTAGGCAATCCTTTTTTTGGCAAAAATTAACTTTTATTATTATATTGCCTTTTCTGTTGGGATCCTTTCATAGCTTTTTCACTTTGGCTCTTTTCCTCTTTTCATAACAGCTAAAAGGCAAACATAAGCTGGGCATTTTTCTTAACATCCCAACAGAGTAGACCTGTAAAGAATAATAATGATTCAGTAGGTCTAACCAGTGCCTACTCTGCTTGAGTGAATATCTCAAGTCATTTTATATATTATTATACATCCACACAGCTCTGTCTGTGATTAATCAGAAAACCTGGCCCTCTTTCCAAGCACAAGGTGGCATCTGCTCCTCATCCAGCTCCGATTGGTCACTCGCTGCTCTTTGTGTCTTTATGAATGGGGGCAGCTGTTGCTCTGGGCGACTTTCCAGGCCGGCGTGTGGTATGCTCACTAACGGCTTCAGATGCGATCGGTGCATACGCAGATGATGAGTCATCAACAAGGTCAAAAACGGGCCACAGCCGAACGCATAGTCACAAACTGAGGTGCGAGTTACTCTGGATACGTAATGGAAATGTAGCCTCAGTGCATTTACTGTAAAAAATATATATATATTTTATTAACCAGACTTTAGTGCACACACACAAACAGCAACACACAAAGGCAGTGTGCTGAGTTTGCTATTATTGCCAGTTTCACTGCGAAACTGTTCAGTAAGCGGTTTTGGCTAAATCCTCTGTGTCCTGTATCGGATTAATGCTTCACTGGACTTCATCCAGAGAGAGGAGCTATTTAAAGCGCTTCAGCATCTCATTCTTACACTTCGGTATGCCCACACGGACACTACCGCACACTCGCCTTCTCACATCCACCCACGCTAATACTCTACCTCGGTACAGAATGTATAAACAAAGGTCTGAAACGCAGGAACAAGAACTGTCACGCCATTCGTTGCCAGTTCCTGCCATTTCAACACAGATAAAGTAACTGTGCGGCTCACATACAGCCCAAGCAACAGCAGATCTACTTCAGGAAATGTTCAAGACTTGAGGCTTTCCTAATGGTCCAAAAATGGTACCAATGCATTCCTAATAACATTTAACATTAATATACCTACGGCAGCGGCTGAATTCACAACTAAAAGTACTTTCCATTGCCGAGGTTTAGTCCATTCAGTACTATTCATCTCATGCCTGACCCCGACCCTCAACCTTCTCTAGGAGAACCAGATGGAAAACTGACTGAGACATTGAAAGTAGTGGTGGGACTTAAGCACTTAAGTGAGGACCCATGCTGACCTATCAAACTATAGTTTTATATTCTTTATTCATTATATTCTTCACACTACTGTATTCTAATGAATAGTATATACATTTTTTAATCATTCTGTTTTCCTTAAATATGTTCTCTATGTTTATTTGTATTTAGCTTCTGTTTATTTAAACTATTACCAGGCACTTATTACTTGGGTAACTTAGTTTAATTCTTACATGTAACATCTAAGTCGACCAAGGAGCTTGGGTCCCTCTTTGAGTCTTGGTCCTCCCAAGATCCAAGATTTCTTCCTTTTTACGTTTAGGGAGGTTTTTCCTTGCCACTGTCACCCTAGGATGCTCAGTTCAAGGCTTTTGGCCTAGATATTTGTAAAGCTGCTTTGAGACAATGCTCCGTTGTAAAAAGCGTTATAGAAATAAATCTGAAAATCTGAGAAGTAGAAGCCGGGTCATTGTGGTCCTTCACTCACACTATCCAATCCAATTACAGGGCACCATCCCAGAACCACCCTTGGACAGGGCATCAGTCCATGTCAGGGCGCACGCACACACATACATCGCTCACCCACACTTTAGAGACACCAACTGACCTAATGCATGCCTTTGGAATGTAGAAGGAAAGTGGAAAACCATTAAACCCAGGTAGATACGTGGAGAACATGCAAACTACACCCAAGCCTGAACAGGGGTCTGAACCCCTACCAAATATCTGATCCTAACATGATTTTAGCTAGACTGTGTTCCTGGGCTGTAGTGCTACAATCTCCATTATGTAATCCCTCAGCTTTGTTGAGCTAGGAAGCTTGAGAGCTGAAAAGCCCTGGGTGCGAGAAATTAGCCAGCTATTAAGGCAACAGCAGGTTATGAGAAGAATCTTGTTTTTCACACACAGCCCAGCATTTGTGAAAGCATTTGCAGTTTGTTCTGGATGTTCTGTGGGTGTGATGTGTGAGGGAGGCACTGAGAGAGAATTAGTTTAATTGTGCGTGACTCGGTCTGCCTTTGGGCTGCCTGGCATTTTCAACATCTTATCCTTCGCAGGAGTGATCCAACGGCTAAAAACGTCCTAAATATTCCGTGATTATCCGTCTGATTCCCCATATTCCACCCGACACCCTCTAACCTTTCAGCAGTGACAGTGTTCCGTTGGGCTTACATGTAGCAGACTGAAATGTGTTCTCCGTTTCCTGCAGGATCCAAGAGTCGGCCGTGCAGCGAGGAGTATCGTCGCTTGCCTCCGCCCAAACCCAAGCGCAACCCCAACACTCAGCTCAGCAGCTCCTTTGACGAGTCCTACATCCAAAACCACAGTGGCAAGTTCAAGTCTGCCTCTTTGCCACGGCGACAAAAGAAGTCGCTATCGCAGAATCAGAGCCCCGCCCTGGACACTGACGAAGAGGCGGAGCCGGTCTACATCGAGATGGTGGGAAACATTCTGCGCGACTTCAGCCAGTATGCTGGGAGCAACGCCGACGAAGAGGACGACCAGGGAGAGAGCGTGTACGAAGAGATGAAATACCCCACCTACGAAGAAGTGGCCCCCACCTTCGGAACAGGCCAGTGCTGCTTTGAGCCGTTCCGAATCCTCCAGCTTCTGATGCGGATCTAATGAAATCCATGGCTCGTGGCTCACTTTGTGACATACCTGCCCCGTTTCCTAACTTGCTGACCCCCAAGCCTCCCCTGTTGGTGTTCCCGCCTGCGCCTGCTCAGTGTTCCCCAAATTCCGACGAATCCCCGCTTACTCCGCTAGACGTCACCAAGCTTCCCATGCTGGAGAACGTTGGCTACGGCAAACCCGGTGCCTCCCCAACGACTGGGGAGCCAGGACAACCCTTGCCTGCGCAGCAACACCACCATCACCACCACCACCACCACCACCATAAAAAGTCCTCCGACAGTAAGGAGTCATCATCCAACCAGACAATCACCGCATCCGGACGTTCCTCAGCCCCTCCTCTGCCATCTGCGCTGTACAAGAGCGGCGGTTCCTCTGCTGCTCACGGTTACCCCCGCAGCCACTCTGCCTGCCCATCCCCCATCAGCATGGGACGCTCACTGACCCCTCTCAGCCTCAAACGCCCGCCGCCCTACGACTCGCTGATGACTGGCACGATTCCGCGCAGTGCCTCTGGTGTGTCGCAAGGATCTCACGAGAGCGGACGTCTTTCAAACTCCTCCAACATCCACGGTGGGTCCATGCAAAATGTTTCCACAGCGTCCGGAGGGTCAGGGGGGTCTAGCTCGGGGTCTGGAGGCCGCGGATGTCGAACGCCAACCAGTCCACTGGACGAGCTCAGCAACTTGTTTACCTCTAGCAAGAACATGCTGAGAAAAGGCTCTGGCGGACGCAAGAGCAAGGAGCTCAGCGAGAGTGAGTTCCCAATGTTTGGTTAATCATTTGTACGTTGCAGGCGACAGAAGGTTGAATTTTGATACGTTTCATGAATATAAAGGTCCTTTGTGGGCACTTGTGTATAAAAATATATCTGAATGAAGTAACAGAGACACTAAGGCAAGAAGAAGCCTCGATGAAGATAGATCCTGATGCTGAAAGGTCAGTCTCAAATCTAGATGGTTTATGAGGGCAAAGTCAGTTTTGACAAGATGGTCCCATCATCACTCTTGTCTAGAGCGTCTTACAAAGCAAGCAGAGCACACAAAGGCACACAAATACAATCCCAGGTGGAGCGGCCTGTGTGGAGTATGCATGTCCTCCCTGTGTCCGCTTGGGTTTTCTCCGGGTACTGTGGTTTCCTCCCACAGTCCAAAGACATGCGTGTTAGGTTCATTTGAGTTTCGAAATGGTTTCTTATTGTGTAAGACTGAGAGAGCCCTACAATGGATTGTCAGCCGGTCTGGGGTTGTTCCTGCCTTGCACCCTGTGTCACCCACTAGGCACCGACTTTCCCGCAACCCTGACCAGGACTAGGCGGATAAGACAATGAATGCCCATCACTTTGGTGACCCGGGTTTGAATCCTGGTGCTGTCCAGCCCAGTTGGGCGTCACATGCAGGCCCTACAACCCCTGCTGGGCTCGAAATAGTTTCGCACATCTCAGTTTTACAAAAGACCCCAAAAGGTTTTTCACAGGGGCGGTCCTATCAGACCTTTAGGGGTGCTGAGCACCCAATGAGACCAGGAGACCCAGTTTTATTTTTTAACAAAAACAAAGGAGAGTGAAAGTGGATCATACCATTTGTGCGACAAGTTAAAATATTAGATTGAAACCATATACTTTCTATGGATTTAACACTTTTTCATTTGACCAGAGATAAACTTCAGTTAAAAAAAAAAAAACACTGCTTTTTACTCTTATTTTATTGGAGCTGGGACTAAGCTTACGGGTTAGACACGCCTATGGTCTTCCATATAACTTATGGAATGGATGTTCTGTAGACAGACACATTTTCCACAGAACTGTATAGCACAATAAGACAGGATGTACCAGCACCAAATCCCCATTAAGAGACTCCATGAGACACGTAATGCTTCGGGCACAAATCGCCTCTTCTTCTTAATGTCAGCAAACCCTGATTAGGTGATAAACCGAATTGAACTCCTCAGCTCATGTTCCCTTAAGAGAGCTCTGTCCTTTTCTTTCTCTCTGTGAATCTCATTTTCCGTTACACCACTGTCGTTCCGGGTGCATCGTTTAGGGCGTCTTTAAAGCTGAGTGATTAGTCTACACCCAGCCTTTACACAACGTCGACAGAGAGGAGCTCGTTTGTATGCTTTATGGCCGCGTTGATGTGCGAGCAGAGGTTGGCAGCGCGTCGCTACGTATATAAAATGTTGAGCTACGCACAAAGAGATAATGGTCCGGTCCGTAGTTCATCTCTGCAGGTCCAACCTGACACTTCAACAGCAGAGTAAGCAGGTCTAGTCATTTTTATTTACAGCATGTGCGCGCACACACACACACACACACACACCTATGAAGGCATCCAGCAGTTAGTCACAAGCAATTTAACACATACGCTGCCACACACATACAGATGAGTGCATGAGAGCAGCCTTGCTGTGCGAGTGTCTACAGTCTAAAGGAGAAGTTGCTGTGAGTTTCTAGTCGTACCATGTTTCAATGGCCAGTCAAACTCGAGCTGCTGAAATGGACAGGAGTTCAATCAACACACTCCCATGAGCAAGCCATAACAAAAAAGGGAACCCATGCAGGCTTTTTGAAGTCTAATAGCTCAGAAATGTGACAGCGGCAAGGACTGCAGCCATGGCAAAAAACATACGATACAGTGCAAAAGTCTTTATATATATATATATATATATATATATATATATATATATATATATATAGGCCTAAGACTTTTGCACAGTACTGTATAAATATATATATATATATATATATATATATATATATATATATATATATATATATTTATAAATATATTTATAAATACACACACACACACACACACACACACACACACACACACACACACACACACACACACACGTCTGAAAAAAGCTTCTATAGGCTTCAGTGGTAAGTATTTATTGTGACCTCCCCTTACAATTGAGCAATAGCAGCATCTGGCAGCTTCACTGGGATGCCAGGTTGACCCTTCTCTAGGTATTTTTGGAAGGACAGCAGCCAAGTAACCACATTTTCGGAAGGGAAACAGGGGGAAAACGCTAAGATATGCTAAAGCTCACAAAGACTATAATGAATATCAGTGGAAAAGAGGCTTATAGAGTGACAAATCCAAATGTGAACTTCTTGGTCCATTTGTCAACAATATGTTATAAATCATAAATCGAATGGTGGCCTAAAACTTTTGCACAGTGCTCTAGCAGAAGCTGCTGTCACTGCTCGTCTTTCTCCGACTGCTGAACCTCGGCACTGAAGGACCAGAGTTCGTGTCACTCATAGGTATGCATGAGCAGATGCGTATGTGCAAGGAAAATTGAATCCTTCCCGTCTCAGCTGTAACACGGCTTTTTGGGGGACTGGTTGAAGATTCTCTGTGTAGGATTCTCACTGGACCTCATACACTTGACACAAAAACAGAAATGATTACAAAACTCAACTTGGCTTGACTGAGGGAGAAAAGTAGTGAGCACGTGACACTGCTCGTTGCTCGCCCACGGCACTGTTCTTATACGTCGGAGCTTCTCTGTGAATGCCATGGCATAACCACGCTCTCAGTGTTTTTCAAGGCTTTGTTCCCTTAGCTCGGTTTGTTCACTCTCTGCGTTCTCCGTCCCAGCCTGAAATGAATGATTTAAAGCCTCAACCTTCCGGCCCATAGTCCAGGACCTTAAGCACTGCGCCACCACTGGCCATATTATAGTTTGGTGCTTGTTTCAAAGTTTCTTTGCATCCTCTAATTTCCATCATCTCTATGGGCCTTCCAGGGAAAGGACACAATCACAGACTAGAGTAAGCATGAATCACAAATACCTTTCCCCTCAAACGACTGTAGACGATGCATTACCATCTTCATGGACTGTTTCCATTGACTTGCGCTTAAAAATAATAACAATAGCCATAAAGCGCAAATATCAAAGAACTTGGACACACGCTGCCACCAAAGGTTCCCATAAAGAGACCAAAACACGGCCCCCTACACACAGACACACACATACACAGACGCTGGCAGCAGAAATAATTGAAAAGGCTTTCACCGGTGAGTAAAGTAATTTCCGTAATGCATTCAGACTGAATGAAGGACGTGATGAATGTGATCACTAATGGGTCCTTACTGAGGGAGAGAGAGACCGAAAGAGAGGGAGGGACCCCAGAAGGCACGAGAATGAACCCAATAACCGAGATTACCTTGATATTTAATCGGATCATCCAAAGGTAACAAAAGAAAGGGATATATGACAAATTCAGCACTGGAATATTTAGACAACATTCCACTATGCGATTAAGACTCGGGACTAAAGGCCGTTACAAACCTTATTCGCGTTTTTGCATCAGTGTAGCTCCAAGTATGAAAAGGCTGCCAGCAGAGAGGCAGACTGAAAATACAGGAGCTGCTTGTGTATTTGTGTATTATTTGTATTATTTCAAAATAATATATCTACACCATACTGCACTGTTTAGCTGCTTCTGCTGATAACTGGTAAACAGGCTATTAAAAGTTAGCTATACAAACGCTCGTTTCTGTAACCTTCTTCTCTGTGTGTCTGCAGTCGAAGGGAAAGCCAGGAGTCACAGCTCCAACGGGAAGGATCGAGCCCTCCGAAGCTCCTCTCCCAAAGTGCAGGACTGGGACGCACCCTCAGGACAATCTGCTACGCCAACTCGTTTGGGCCGCTCGTCCCTCAGTCCAACCACCATGCTCGGGGGCGGAGCCTCAGGTAAGTTTGGGTCGGACAGTTTGTGTGGGTGGGTGGGGTGTGAGCAATCTCTTTTGTTTTTAACCATGCGTCTCTACCACCCCAGAAGCGAAAGCTGCCTGTAAGCTTGGTCGCTCCGCCTCTACGTCAGGAGTGCCCTCACCGATAGGAACACCTCAGAGACACGCCCCTGAATCCTCGTCCAATCAGAGCGCGAGCCCTTGCCAGGTACTGCCTCGTTACTCCTCGGCGTGAGCGAGTCCTCGCATGTGTGTGGAGCGCCGTCCTGTCTCCGTGTCTTGTCCGTCGACCTGTCTTATATGTGTGTCCGTGGTCTCGGCTGCGTGTCCCGCCCGCACTGGGTCAGAATCCATGCCACATACGATGTCTCAACGTTATGCGTCTGTCTGTCCGGTCCAGAGCAGGGCTGCCTTTCTTTCTTCAGAACTTCATTTGTTCTACGCACGGCAACGTCGTCTCCTAACGTAACCTCTCACAAATGGATATGTTTCATTTAAAGTAACACAACGGAACCTGAAAATAGTCCTCGTGTTAGTAGGTCAGTTAATACAGTCAGGCTAATTACTGAAACCGAGGACGTTTCATGCTGTGAAAATCAATATTGGGTCGATTTTAAAGATTCTTAAAGCAGAAGAATGCATTTTGACCAGACCAGGCAACCCTATTCTGGACCTAATGCTGTAACCGTCGCTGTTCTCTCTCTGATAAGTCATATGTATGTGCTTGCACTTATATACGAATAGCAAACAACAAATACACAAGATAATCACATAAATATATATACACACGCACACATAGTACCAGCCAAAGTTTGGACATGATATGATATTGATGAATGATATTAAATATATCTATTAGAACATGCCTAATGGAAACAGGTGCAGGCATTCACAGTAGGACATTATGCATTATTATAACATACCATGTGGAGTGGTACGCTATTATGCCTATGTGCAAATAGGTTATTAATTACACATCAGTATGAAGCGGATTGAGGCTGCCAGTGGGAAATCCGGGCGCTGTTGATGAGGCCGACTGCAGTTGGGAGGAAACTGTTTTTATGTCTTGAGGTTCTGGTCAGAGCAGAACTTAGTCTCTTGCCTGAAGGAATTAGGCTGAATAGGTTATGTCCAGGATGAGAGGGATCAGCCATGATTTTTCCTGCTCATCTCAGGAGTCATGTAGCTCCCGGAGAGATGGCAGACTGCAGCCAATCACCTTCTCTGCTAAGTGGATGATGCGCCGAATTTTGCCCTTGTCCTTGACAGTGGCTGCAGCGTACCATATTGTGACAGAGGAGGTCAGAATGAACTCGATGATGGCAGTGTAAAAGCGTACCATCAACGCCTTTGGCAGATTGAATTTCTTCAGCTGCCGCAGGATGTACATCCTCTGATGTGCCTTCTTGGTCAGGGAGCTGATATTTTGTTCCCACTTGAGGTCCTGTGTAATGATGGTGCCCAGAAACCTGAAGGATTCCACGATGTTGACTGGGGAGCCACACAGGGAATGATGTAGTAAACTAAAAAGTCTTAATTGAACTACAATATGTTTTATACTTCCGATTTTTTCAAAGTAGCCACCTTTTGCTTTGATGGAAGCTTTGCACACTCTTGGCATTCTCTCAAATCAGCTTCACAAGGTCATCACCTGGAAAAGGTTCCAATGAACAGGAGCGCATTGTCCAGAGTTAACTTGAGGACTTTCATGCCTTCTTAAAGTGTTTGTGACCATCAGCTTCACTGTGCAGAAGTAGGATTGAAACAGAATCTAAAGTATAAAACTTATTCTGGTTTATTTAACACTTTTTCTGTTTACTACATGATTCCATGTGTGTTCCCTCATAGTTTTGTCATCTTCAATATTAATCTACAATGTAGAAAACGTAAACAAATAAGGACAAACACTGGGTGAGAAGGTGTGTCCAAACTTTTGACTGATACTGTATCAGTCAACCAACCCCTGACTTTACGTTTAGTCATTTGGTAGACACCCTTCCACTTAGCAACTTAACAACTGGTACAGTCTCACAATTTAAGCAGTTATGGGTTAACAGAGGGCCCTGTTACATTCCCAGCTAGCTTTAATTAGAGTTTATTTCATTTATAGTACTGTGTAAAAGTCTTACACCACCATTCGTCTATGGTATAATGTATAGATGGAAGGATCACTTGGCTATGTATCAGTATTGGCCAACTTTCAACCCAAATAGATGTGCGGATAGTTCATTATAAATGGTAATAGACCAGTTTAAACCAAAATGGCATACTTATCCAGTATGTACTAGATTCTCAACCGTTAAAGCAGTATGCTCTTTCAGTACGCGTGTGTACAGTATGCACAGAACCTACTTTCTGTTTTTGCGAACTGTTCAGTACGTACGTAGGTGGTTCGGCAATCGGCATCAACCCCAAAAACGATGATGGGTCCATCTTTAGTATAATAACCACACATGATTATTTCCCAGCCTCTTTCTTTAACCAGAAAATACAGGAAATTTGTATGCAGTATTTAAAAACTGAAGCAAATCAGAAAAAACAGCTTCTGTAAGCAACAAGATGCCACTTTGTTCAGAAGGGGAACAGGGTGAAAAGGCTAAGATGTGCTAAAGCTCACGAAGACTGGAATGAAGATCAGTGGAGAAGAGGATCACAGAGAGACGAATCCAAAGTTTAACAGTTTTGGATCGACAGTATGTTATATATGGTCATTACAGCATTGCTAAAACAACATGGTGGCCTAAGACTTTTGCACAGTACTGTACATGACCAGGTTAGTGACTAGTGTGTACGGTTTTTTGAAACCTGGAATTGGATCCAAAATGATGTGCACCTCGTTTGGTGTTCTGGTTTCACTGCCATTTACTTCCTGCAGCTATGAATCTATTAACTGTGTAAATTGTTTGCTGCTCGTATTTATTCGTCCTGTCGTCGATATGCTGTCATCTTGTCCGTGTCACTGCTGCGTATGCTCAGCCGCTTTCTGTTGTAAAGCCTTCTCTCTTTCTTATTACCACATCACAGGAACTAAGACTGAAAACGCACACGATTTAAAACACACACACACTATATTGTATTCTGGATCGTAGTTAAATGTGTTTTTGGCCTGTTTTATCAGATGTAATGCTCCAGGCTCAGAATTCCTCACCATTTCTAATGTGTGTGACTATACCGCCGAAACGAACCTGATCTGGTCCTGATTACACTAACCAAACTGACAGAATAATAACAAGAACAATAAAATCAAAAAGGTTCACCTTCTTTTCTCCTACTTGTCCTGTCCTTTGTGTGTCTGTTTGCGGTGTCCTCCCTCAAAAGCACAACTTTCTGTGTGTGTGTGTGTGTGTGTGTGTGTGTGTAATGATGCATGTGTATATGTTCGTTAAGCGAGCTTGTGTTTCATTTACAAGAGGTGTCCACATACATTTGGCCATGTAGTGCGTGTGTGACTGAGCTAGAGCTACAATGGTACAGGTCCCTACCTGCAATTCAAGTTATTTGTACAACAGCCATATCTTGCTTGGTTCAAGTACATAAATGTTACGGATATAACATGTTGTCCTGATATCGATCCCAGTCTCGCTGCCAATTTTGAGCATTCCGCTAATGCCAGCTGTTAACACTCTTCAACACTCACTAAGCCAATTGGAGCAGTGGGCATGCCAAAGAATATCTCCGACCAAAATACAACCTAAAGCCCAAAGTGCATTCACTATTCATCCAGCTAGTGGCGTTCAAATAGCACGTTAATGCAGCGAGGTCATATATTTTTAGAGCTACAAAACGATCAAGGTAAAGTTGGCGCCGACGTTCTCTTGCCCTCAGATGCCCCCTGTGCCGTGGGCATGCGGGGACGCCACCATGATGGAGATGATCGAGAAGAAACGGCACCTTTGCAAAGAGATCAAGGCGCGCCAGAAGCCGGACAAGGCCCTGTGCAAGCAGGACAGCATGCCCATCCTGCCCAGCTGGAAAAAGACCAACGGCGGGAAGAAGCACGGTCCTCCGCCCTACCCAGCGCAAAGCACGGTCTTCTGGGATACGGCCATCTAACAGGAGGAGACCCGACGGAGGTAACGCCGCCATTTTCAGGTCTGCAGCCCGAATATACCGGAGCGCAGGCTGAGAGATGGGGGGGGTGTGGCCAAAGTGTTTCTGTAGCAAATCGATTCCGCGTCCTCGGCTTTCGTAGGTCACTGTTTGTATTTGATACTTTTGTACGGAGGTGGTCCTAATACGAAACCACGCCCGAGCGACGTTGTATCGGAGGAGGTTGTGATCTGCCGGCATTCAGCCAGGCGGCGGCACGGAGCCCGTTAGAGATCTGTTGTTTTCCACTTTGTCATCTCGTTCCATGTTGCATCAACACTCATCTGAGATGGGGGAAAATGGCAGAATACTGCAGTACTTGTGTGCAGTGGGAAGGAGGTGGGAAAAACTGTCGCAAGTGCACCTGTGTATTAACAGTTCTTACCACCTCTCTCTCTCTCTCTCTCTCTCTCTCTCTCTCTCAAGCCACACACAGATGAAGGATCGAATAAGTCATGACATTTATATATGTGTTAATGTTAGAACATGTTTTTTGTTCCCGTACATGGATTTTCCAAAAGCACTATTTTAAGAAATGGATTCTATTTTGGACACTTGAAGCATGACTGTGTGTGAGTTTGCAATCCAGAGATCGCTGTGGACCACTTTTAACGCCTGATATCTGCGGTGCTCTTCTCTTACACTACACCTTTACAGGACGCTACAACCACACAGTCAGAGTCAAGTGCTGTGAGCCCGGTGGTAACACATGTAAGCCTTTATATGATTGTCCACATACGGAGTCAAAGGTGCACAATATATGTTCAGACTGGTGCTACCAATCATCCCTAGACAAGCGTGTCCATTTGCTCACACTCAGTAAGACTAGAATGACGTAAAATGGATATCCCCATCAAACGGGACACGTTACAAATCTGGCCTGTGGTGGACTGGATGGACTTGGGGCTTCAAACTCTTTATTTGTTCATCAGCAGCACCTCCTGTCTGCTTCACTCTAAAGCTTGGGGTGATTCACCGGCTACTGGCTCATCGACAGTTCGTCACAGCATTATTTAGCTTCTAAATGAATCATTTTCCAGACATTTAAGCTCATCGCGTTGACTTCTGTGTTTGCAGCTCCAGCTGTTTATCCTCATCCTACGCCTTGGATTTCTTTTTTTAAGTTAGTCCAACATTAGTCGCAACATTACAAGCAAACACAGATTTATAGAACACCATAATTAACACAGCATTTCATAAGCTGCTTTATGTGAGTCCCCACCGTCTGCTGTGTGAGTCGAGTCTTGAGCATGAGACGGAGTTGGGACGACTCTCTAGCATAGGAGCCTGAGTTGAGCCTCGACTGTGTATCGTCCGAATCTGAGTTGAGTCTCGAGTGTGTGGCGTGTGAGTCTGAGCTGCTTGTCAAGTCTCTAATGTGCGAGCCTGAGTCGATTTTTCAGTGTGTAGCATGAGTCTGAGACAAGTCTTGAGTGTGTAATGAGAGTCTGAATTGAGTCCAAGTTGCATCTTGAGTGTTCAGCGTGAGTCTGAGATGATTCTTCAGTGTGTAGCGAGAGTCTGAGATGAGTCAAGTGTGTAGAGGAAGTCGGAGATGAGTCTTGAGTGTATAGCGAGTCTGATACGAGTCTTGAGTGTGTAGCGAGAGTCTGAGACGAGTCTTGAGTGTATAGCAAGTCTGATACGAGTCTTGAGTGTGTAGCGAGTCTGAGACGAGTCTTGAGTGTATAGTGTGAGTCTGAGACGAGTCTTAAGTGTATAGCGAGTCTGAGACGAGTCTTGAGTGTATAGTGAGTCTGAGACGAGTCTTGAGTGTGTAGCGAGAGTCTGAGACAAGTCTTGAGTGTATAGAGTCTGATACGAGTCTTGAGTGTATAGCAAGTCTGATACGAGTCTTGAGTGTATAGCGAGTCTGAGATGAGTCTTGAGTGTGTAGTGTGAGTCTGAGACGAGTCTTGAGTGTATAGCGAGTCTGAGACGAGTCTTGAGTGTATAGAGACTCTGAGACGAGTCTTGAGTGTGTAGATAGAGTCTGAGACGAGTCTTGAGAGGGTAGCGAGAGTCTGAGACGAGTTTTGAGTGGGTAGTGAGAGTCTGAGACGAATCAAGTGTGTACTGAGAGTCTGAGACAAGTCCTGAATGTGTAGCGTGAGTCTGTGACGAGTCGAGTGTATAGCGAGTGTGAGACGAGTCCTGAGTGTGAGTCAGATGAGTCTTGAGTGTGTAGCGAGAGTCTGAGACGAGTCTTGAGTGTGTAGCATGAGTCTGAGACAAGTCTTGAGTGTATAGCGAGTGTGAGACGAGTCGAGTGTGTAGAGAGAGTCTAAGACGAGTCTTGAGTGGGTAGCGAGAGTCTGAGACAAATCAAGTGTGTAGTGAGAGTCTGAGACGAGTCCTGAGTGTGTAGCGTGAGTCTGAAACGATTCTTGAGTGTGTAGTGAGAGTCTGAGACGAGTCTTGAGTGTATAGCGAGTCTGAGATGAGTCTTGAGTGTGTAGCGAGAGTCTGAGATGAGTCTTGAGTGTGTAGCGTGAGTCTGAAACGAGTCTTGAGTGTGTAGCGTGAGTCTGAGACGAGTCGAGTGTATAGCGAGTGTGAGACGAGTCCTGAGTGTGAGTCAGATGAGTCTTGAGTGTGTAGCGTGAGTCTGAGACAAGTCTTGAGTGTGTAGTGTGAGTCAGTGACGAGTCGAGTGTATAGCGAGTGTGAGACGAGTCGAGTGTGTAGAGAGAGTCTGAGATGAGTCTTGAGTGGGTAGCGAGAGTCTGAGACAAATCAAGTGTGTAGTGAGAGTCTGAGACGAGTCCTGAGTGTGTAGCGTGAGTCTGAAACGATTCCTGAGTGTGTAGTGAGAGTCTGAGACGAGTCTTGAGTGTATAGCGAGTCTGAGACAAATCAAGTGTGTAGTGAGAGTCTGAGACGAGTCTTGAGTGTATAGCGAGTCTGAGACAAATCAAGTGTGTACCGTGAGTCTGAGATGAGACTTGAGTGTATAGCGAGTCTGAGATGAGTCTTGAGTGTGTAATGTGAGTCAGACGAGTCTTGAGTGTGTAGCGTGTGAGTCTGGGTTGAATGTCAGGTCTCTAGTATGCGAGCCCATGTCGAGTCTTGAGTCTCTGGTGTGCGAGTCTTGAACTTACAAGTCTGAGTCGAGTCTTGACCCAATTATCAAGTGTCTAGCATGAAAGTCCATGTCGAGTCCCTGCAGCGTGAGTCCCAGTTGAGTCTAAATCATGAGTCTAAGTTGAGTCTCGAGTCTCTGGCATGCGAGTCCAAGATGAGTATCAAATGTACGAGTCTGAGCCGAGTCTTGAGCCTATAGCATACAATTCTGAGTTGGATCTCTGGAGCCAGGTCCCGAGTCTCTAGCGTGCGAGTCTGAGTTGAGCTGTGAGTCTGAGACTTGAGTTCTCACATTTACGATGTTTTTTTCTATTTTCAGTCACATCCACTGAGCATGATGTCAAACTTTTGTACAGCAAAACATACATTGTGAGCGTGTATCAGCATATTTTCAATACTCCAGGTGATCCATGTCATCATATTAAGGCTTACATGTTTTTTTAGATGACAATTTTGCCAAGAACGCTAAAGACAAATGGAAGATAGTCAACATGCCAATCCTGCTGTTTTCCATGAATTTCTTGCAAATGTCGCTGCCTATATCATCCCTTTAAGTTACATCAGGCAATATATTGCTGATTTCCTTTATTTTCAGTGTAGCACTTGAGTGTCCAGCCTTTTTGGAGAGTGTGTTAAAGTCTGGAACTGCTAGCTCGCATTAGCAACCTGCAGGCTTACTACGAGCTGAACCGAGTTTACTACAATCTACTACAAAAAGAAGAGCCATATTTCCACGTTCAGCTACATCTGGACAAAAACTGGAATCATGACCTTAACCCACTTGCCTGTAACGGAAGAGTTCACACACGGGCGGAGATCTATACTGAACGCCCCGAGCGAGGCGCTGACGTTACACAGGGGCGATGCAGCGACCGGAACAGTTTGATTCGGAATCGAATAGAATTCAACAGCGTGAATGTCCGTTGTACTTTGTCGTGACGTGTAGAACGAGTTTTCTGTCACTGATAGATCAACAGTAATCAAGTGTTTGTGTCACTTAGCCGTCATTTCATCGATCACTAATCAAAAAAATAAACAGAGATTGGCCTCGGGCATCAGAAGAACCCGTTCAGTTCTCCAAGCTCATCGTGCTGCAATGTTCACTGATCACTGTGCTCTGTCATCGTTTTGCACGGCAAGACTTCTGTGATGTCATGTTGCACCCGTGACCGATTGCTCAGGTGTGAGAAAGCCACACCCCCAAATATGGGGACAGTGAAATTCAGCTCCCTCCCTTTTATGCCCAACGCATAAAACTGTTCCAACTGTTCTTTTGACCCACGTACGCGTACCCAAACACAGACGGGCGCGAATCATCCATACAACAACTGTTGCCTTGGAGACCTGGGTTCACTGTGACTAAAGGTGGTGGCGAATATGAGGAGGGGGATCAAGGTTCAAGTACAACTGTGCACCCTAATCACAATGTACACACAACCTTTGCTTATTTAGGGTTTGCAGTGGTCGTGAGCGTAAATGTTAACCCATGGGTCCGTCCCAAAAAATAGAAGGATCTCACAATTAGTCTAACAATAGAGCACAAGAGGTTCAACAAAGCATTATGTACAATACACATTACTGTTATATTGTAATACTTTGCACCGCGTTACCTCCGACACTGGGTTCATGTGGTTTAATTGCAGTACCTTTGTAGAGCACAGGCTGGACGCTCTCTATATTACAGACTTTAAATCACTTTACACCATACACCCATGTCCAGAGACGCACAGACAGACCATAAAGAACAGCAGCACTTGGCTTGTAAATGGACATTATAATATATTTTTATTTATATATACCTATAGAGGCGCACGCACACGGTTCCTTTCATTCTCGCACCATTAAATCACATGAAACATTGATGTGGACCGCCAAAAGGATCAGAAACACTGCAGAAGCCAACTTGGAATAATAATAGAGCACAAACAGTCCAACAAGTGTTAGTGTTGTAGTCAAGACCGCTAGACCCGAGTCCAAGTCAAGACCATTTTAAGTAGTCAAGCCCGAGACCGAGATTTTTTTTTCATCATACAAAAATAATAAATGATATTTCATACCATCATGTGATGTGGAATATTCAAAAAACTTCAGTTTATAATTAACGTTACCTCAGACTCAGGACTTGGCTGGTCTTCACAGCAATTTCCGTGTCCACCTTAAACCGTTTATTTATGGTCATATGACCTAAAGTTACTCCCTAAATCCCATTAATGTTTACAAACTAGAGAGTCCAAGGATAACATCAGACAGTCCTTTTAAATGCTTTATTAAGAAAGCGAACCTTCACTTCAGTCTATGTCTATGGAGTTTTGAGTTCTCCCGAGGCAGTTGCATAAATCTGGCCAGCAGATGTCGCTACAGCACGGTTAAGAGACACGCAAACATTTTTTTGACATGATTGGTTGGAATAAAGCTTCGGAGAACCTAATTTCTCCCATGGCTAGGCACGGGTGCACACTCAAACGACGTAAATGGGCACTAAACACTGTTTTAATGTCAACGCTTTATGAATAATTCATATTTTTCGCTCAGAAACATCAACAACACTTAAACTATTTATTAATAAGGATATTGATGCGTCACGATACATCACACAGAAAAACATTACTATAATACGTTATTTTGTACCTCGTTACCTCCGACACTGGTCAAATTGCAGTACCTTTGTAGAGCGTAGGCATCAGTCATCATGACGCTCTCTTACATCATAAATTCACATCCGAAAACACAAAGACAGCTTACCATAAAGAGCAACAGGTGCTATAACTACAACACAGCCATGATAATAGCCCGTATTGTAAGGGCCATGCACACGGCTTGTCACCGGACATTGTAAAATATTTTTATTTCTATATTTATATATAAACATCTATAAACACACACACGTTTCCTTATCCTTAAATTATTAAATCACACTGAGTAAATAGTGGTATGGGCCGCCAAAAGGACCACAAGCACTGCAAAACCCTCCTGTTCAGTCACACACTTTTGTGTTCATTGTACCGATTGCCTTTTAAAAAAACTACCATTTTGAATCCTGTCACCATACAAGCCCGGGTGCCACCCCGACACGCACCGGCCTTGCATCCAAGTATGCATTCTCATGTGTGTGTGTGTGTGTGTGTGTGTGTAAGTGTGTGTGTAAATATTCTATTCCATTCTATTCTGTGAAAGACTTTGTTGCACTGCTGGAACGGGGTTTGGGGGGAGGGGGGTATGACAAACGCACAGTGATGTCACAGTTGTGTCTTTTCTTGCACTGGGTGTGTTACAGTCTTTATTTTTTTGGCCAATGTCAAAAGGAGAGATTTAAAAAAATAATAATAAGAGTATGGTTATTGTACCACTGTTTTTTTGTCTTTTAAATGAAATTCTAAAATAAATAAATAAATATGTTTTTGCACTTTCTTGCCCTGTCGTGTCCTCTTTGTAAACAGTGAGAAAGCGAGCATGCAAATGAAAAAAAAAATAAGTTCTACTTCAGAGAAATGAAACGAATAGCCAGATCTTACCTATATTTCCAGCGCTGAATGAGATTAGTGATAACTGGTGGGGAGAGCCGGGTCCGGACAGGTGTGTGGACGGACGGGTGGATGTGCTGTAACGGTTCTCTCTCGCTCCATGTCTCTTCCAGTCAGGAGAACAAACAGCTCCTTAGTAAATTTAGAGCAAACACACAAAACCACTTGAGCTTCATAAAGCCATTCTTAAGATTTTCTATTCATCTATGGGAACTAGACTTGGGGGACGTTATCCCATAAGGAATAATGTAAACACTTTATAAGGCATTATATATATTAATGGAGTTGTATTGTATAGGAGCTCCCTGATTACGGGTGGGGATATGTTCAACAAATCCATCATAAGTTAAATGGATCATCAGTTTAACGAGTGTTTGGTGTACCATAGCAAAGACGAGGCTGAAGTTGGCTTCTTATTCGTCACCACCTTAGTCGCTCTTTCTGGTCCACCTTAAATGACTGCAGTTACATTATGGCGCCTGTAGATGTACAGTGGGGCAAAAAAGTATTTAGTCAGCCACTGATTGTGTAAGTTCTCCTACTTAGAAAGATGAGAGAGGTCTGTAATTTTCATCATAGCTACACTTCAACTATGAGAGACAAAATGAGAAAACTAAATCCAGGAAATCACATTGTAGGAAATTTTTAAAGAATTTAATTGTAAATTATGGTGGAAAATAAGTCTTTGGTCAATAACAAAAGTTCAACTCAAAAAATTCTGAACTTGTAACATAACCTTTGTTGGCAAATGACAGAGGTCAAACGTTTCCTGCAAGTCTTCACCAGGTTGGCACACACTGTAGCTGGTATTTTGGCCCATTTTCCTCCATGCAGATCTCCTCCAGAAGCAGTGATGTTTTTTTGGGGCACCACGGACTTTCAAACTCCCATCCACAAATTTTTCTATCGGGTTGAGGTCTGGAGGACTGGCTAGGAGCCACTCCTTCATTGCCCTGAGCGGGTGTGTTTGGGATCATTGTCATGCTGGAAGACCCAGACACGTTCCATCTTCAACGCTTTCACTGATGGAAGGAAGGTGTTTTGGCTTAAAAATCTCATGATACATGACCCCCGTTCATTCTTCCCTTAACACGGATCAGTCCATCCTGTCCCCTCTGCAGAAAAAAAAAACAGCCCCAAAGCATGAGGTTTACCCACCCCCATTGCTTCACAGTAGGTATGGTGTGTTCTTGGGATGCAACTCAGCATTCTTCTTCCTCCAAACACAACCAGTTGAGTTTTTTTTTACCAAAAAGGTTATATTTTGGTTTCATCTGACCACATGATATTCTCCAGTTCCTCTTCTGGATCATCCATATGCTCTCTGGCAAACTTCAGACGGGCCGCTCTGGACATGTACTGGCTTAAGCAGGGGGGGGCACGCCTGACACTGCCAGGATCTGATTGTTACTTCGGTCCCCAGCTCTCTGCAGGTCCCTCCGTGTATAGTTCTGGGATTTTTTGCTCACCATTCTCATGATCATTTTGACCCCACAGGATGAGATCTTGTGTGGCACCCCAGATCGAGGGAGATTATCAGTGGTCTTGTATGTCTTCCATTTTCTTACAATTGCTCCCACAGTTAATTTATTCACACACAACCTGCTTGCCTATTGTAGATTTCACTCTTCCCAGCCTGGTGCAGGTTTACAATTTTCTCCTGGTGTCCTTCGACAGCTCTTTGGTCTTGGCCATGGTTGAGTTTGGAGTCTGACTGTTTGAGGCTGTGGACAGGTGTCTTTTATACAGATAACGAGGTCAAACAGGTGCCATTAATACAGGTAACTAGTGGAGGACAGAAGAGCTTCTTAAAGAAGAAGTTACAGGTCTGTGAGAGCCAGAAATCTTGGTTGTTTGTGGGTGACCAAATACTTATTTATTTTCCACCATGATTTACAATTAAATTCTTTAAAAATCCTACAATTGATTTCCTGGATTTTTTTTCTCATTTAGTCTCTCATAGTTGAAGTACGTATGACAATTACAGACCTCTCTTATTTTTTGAAGTAGGAGAACTTGCACAATCAGTGGCTGACTAAATACTTTTTTGCCCCACTGTAGATTCAGCCTAATGGGAAGTAATTTAATAAGTAAGGTTCTGGAGCATTCAGTTCATATTTTGCTGTCAGTTGGCTCTTATTATTCACCTTTTTAGGATCCATGGAGACTTATTTGCACCAAGAATACAGTACTGTAGATTTGACACACTTGTTGCGGATTGGTCCATTCAGGAGTTTTCCGTATGCTAGCCCACCACTGTCGGGACTCTGGTTCAAGAAACATACTTGGACTTGCCTGAGGAAGGAGAAAGTAAGTTATGGACCACTTAAAAAAAAAGTAATTTACTGTTATATTTTGGGCAAATTATACTAGCGCTAGCATAAATAAAGCTTTTACTACGTAACTGGCGTGTCAGCTAATTGAATTACTGCCTTTGCTTTAGTGGTCTAATATGTATTTTTGGTAGGTTATACAGCTGGATTTGGCCAAAACATGTAACGTTGGCTACCATTACCTTGTCGGCTGATTTTTAAAAGAATATGTACATATGTCCGTCACTCCACTACCTTGAAACTGGCTCTGAGTGACAGGGTGAGCATGAATCGGACAATTTGATGTTTCTCGCCTCAGTCTGGAAATATTGGTAAGTGGTGCCATCTGGTGGACATAACGTATTACATAACGAGCCCAATCCCTTTATTTAATAGGCTATGTGATATATTTTTTGTCCAAACAGCACGTACCCTATTTTTCCTTTTACAGATTTTGAGTTGACGAACATCAGAGTTTCCAAATAACGACCGATAATTTAGGGTCAATGTAAACCAACATCAAATGTACACGAAGCTTGCTATGTAAGGATCATAATTCCATTATTTCACCCTCTATGTAGGGCACTGGGGAGAGATATTTAAGAGAAAATGACATTTTAAATAAAGGGCCATAGAGGAATATTTTCGGTTATTTTAGTGAAAAGATTTGGTGTTAAAACAGAAATATACAAATGACCTGCGATATTTACAAAGATGACAAGTAAACAACCAGTAACACTATTACAAAAACTCCTGGGAGAGAGAGTGGCGCAGCTGGTACCGTCAACGTCACTTTGTGCCAGCGATCCGGGTTCGGGACTGTTTGAAGGTTTGTATTGTAATAACATTTTAGTTTTGCCTACTAGATGTGGATTCGACTTTATCTAAAGTTTTCAGCTCAGAATCCGTAAATAATCCGGCAAATCGTTCCATCTGGTGGACCAGAATGTTGGACAAGAAATGCATCATATACGTTACTAAATAACGGCATTAGGCTCCTTATGTAATGCAGTCCTCTGTCCACCAGATGGCAGGATGTCCCCTAATTTTTCTAGATTTTGCGCTGACCAAAAAAATCTAACAACACAAATATTTAACTATTCATAATGAATACTGGTCAGTATCAGGCAACTTTATTTTATTTTTACGACTGTTTATCACTCCTGTTTCTCTTTATATGAGTAACAGGACTGAGGTTTCAGCACAGAATTAGAAAATTCATAAAATATAACCACACGGCAGACATGCTAATAGCATTAGGACACTGATTTACCCAAAATGCGCATTTTTACAATAACCAAATAACATCTTAACATAATTTCGGTAACAGGACAATAAGTTGAGATTGACCTCTTCAGCTCTAGACACAATATCATCAAATATAGAGGAAATATTAAGACCTCTTACTTTTGGTCTACCCATGGTCTTCAGGAGATCCAAATGACACAATCTACTGAACATGCGACTTGTTTAGGTAACTGATATGTTCCCTAATCTTCAGAAGTGGTAACTTGTTCCGATAACAGGAGTGAGTGAAAACCTGTCAGATTCACAATAGCTCTTGATCAGTGCAGACCTCCGCCATGTTTATAGTGTTTTTGTTCATTTTTACATCTACAGTGCTCTATTGTTAGTACAGATAAGTCTCCAAGGGTCCTAAAAAGGTTAGTTCTAAGGGCCAACTGAAAGGAAAGTTAGCTTAGCAGCTAATGCTAGTGCCCGGAGTTCACCAATAGATTAAGTGTTTTGCTTTTTCTCAACAATTTTGCCCGGTACTCGTCATATTCGGTTCTCGACAAACCTTCTGGAACGAATTACCGACTAGAACCGAGGTACCCCTGTATATTTAATGCTATTTTAATAATGTCACAGACTCTCGCTGTAATATAAGTACATACGCATAGCTCACACTGCAACACTTGACTAAGGCTCTCAGTTTGCGTTCTCTAACAGTCGGCGGCCCCGCTGTGCATTCCTTCTATTGCTGTATGAACCCTGCATGTTTTAAATCTTCCACGTCTTGCTGTTTTAGCCGATACGTGCGAGTAATCTCATCCTAACGCCAGCTGCGATAGAGAGGCGTCAGTACACACCACTGTACTAATAAGCTGGAGACGTTGCTAAACAGCCATGTGGCATACTGTACATCATGACCTCACCTAGTGCCTTTGTGTGCACTTGTGTGTGTGTGAGAGAGAGAATCTAGGGACGTGAAGCACAAGAAGGCTGTTTTCTCAACACCCCCCCAACACACACACACACACACACACTCCCTCACCCTCTAATCCAGCCATTTATCAGCCTCAATAGAGCTGTGGATAATCATTCCTCCCCCATGAGATCACCAGAGAAACCCTTTTTAACGTCAGACCTGTCCACAAAAAGCACACTAACAACATCAAACATGCTTTGTTTCAAAGTTATTATACGACGCACATCTGTACAACACACAGGCGCAAAGACGACTCTATGTGTGTGTGTGTGTGTCTGTATGTTTGTTTCAATTTAGACCAAAAGTCCAAAAGAAAACTTAGGGTGGGAATAAACTATTTGCATTTCTGTGAATAAGCAAATGTAACTCTTGCTTGTGTCTGTCTGTCTCTCTCTCTCTCTCTCTCTCACTCACACACACACACACACACACACACACACACACACACACACACATACACACACACACATACACACACACACATACACACACACACACACACACACACACACACACACAATGTGAATGACCTGCCTGCTCTTTGATCTGGTTGGACTGTCAAGTGTCAGTTGTCCAAAGTTACGGGCGGAAGTAATGCCTACACAGAGCTCACCCCAGGAAATCTCTCTCTCTCTCTCTCACACACACACACACACACACACACACACACACACACACACACACACACACACACACACACACACACACACACACACACACACACACACACACACTACACACACAAGGTCACTTGGCATAATGGAGTCACAGCCCTGGATACACCCATGACCCAAGACGACAAACTGCTACAAACAGAAATGCAATCATCACATCATCTTCACAACAGTTCCAATTCAGCCAGAAGAGACTGCCAGGACTCAAACCCGGGTCAACAACACATGTGGCTAGTGTACAACACTGGTGGACCACTGCCGTGACTCTGTCTGGGCTTGTCACATTCTGAAAGGTAAACAACCAACCATGTGATATCGCTATGGTGGCGCAGTCGTTAGCGTCATTACCTCAAAGCTCCGGTGGCCTGGGTTTGATTCTGGACCTGAGCCCCATCTGTTTGGAGTTCACATGTTCCCTTCGTGCCTGTTTGGGCTCCTCTGGGTGCTCCAGTTTCCTCTCACATCCCAAAGACTTGTGTTAGGAGTCGGTGTACCCTGAGATGGACTGGTGAGTAGTGTTGTAGTCAGGACCACTAGAACCCAGTCCAAGTCATGACCAAGACTGAGAGACATCAGAGTCAAACACAATATGTGTAGCAGTCAAGTCGAGACCAATACGAGAACTGTCTGAGACTGAGACGAGATTGTAATTCACTTTACATTCATCATTCATTAAATATTAAATAATCATATATTTTGTATAATATACGATTAAATCATATATGATTAAAAGTATTATTATATTATAGTCTTAGTCAAACTAAGGCAATGTAACTTTTGGAAGCAAATGATGGTGATGATTCTGTTTCGCTTCTCTCAAACTTAATCACAATCACCACATAAGGTCACCTGAATATAGCCAAAAATATCCATTCTATCCATTTCAATAATTTAATGAAAACATACTAATTGAAAACATACTAATAATAAAAATAATTCCAGATTTTGCAGACAGTAAAGCGATGTATTATGTAGAGGAAGGACTGATTTATTCTGTTCGAATGAATTGTTAATATTCAATAAGGATCGAAAAAAGGTTCAGTTTATAATTAATGTTTCCTCAGACAGATGCATCGGACTCGGCTGGTCTCTACAACAATGTCCGAGTCCACCTTACCCCGAGGTCTGAGACCAGACTAGGACAGTAGGTGCGAGTGGGTAAATCGTGCCAAAAGGTGAAAGCAGTGAGCCGTGTTTGGTTAGGCAGCAGTACTTGGTGCTAAAGGCTCAACATGAGTACCAGTAATTACACTAATAATAATTGCATCCCTCCTTTAGACACTGGTTCCCTTATGTTTTGGTCCCCCATCTCGCCATGTAGCTAAACTTTCCTCTACGCTACGCCCCTGCCCCCACCCCCCTTCCCAACACACACACACACACACACACACACACACACACACACACACCTCAACCCGAGGTGAATATTCCCTTTCACACTCGGCCTATCCTTTGCTTGTTCTCACAGGGACTGTGAGAAGCCGTGGGTCACCGAGTTCGCCTTCCTTCGCAGCGTAGCCTCCTCGTCCAGTATTAAGTACACATACAATTCACCCCTTGCACACCCCCTCTTGAGCCATATAACAAGAGCTGAAGTGTGTGTGTGCGGTCGGCATAGTTGAGAAGATTTGCATGTGTTTATGTATGTAGGTCAGCTCTGTCCAGACTGCACATGGCGTCAGACTGCGTAATGCACTTCTGCTAAGGGCTTTTCGTTACATCACCGAACGCTAAGTACCTCCAGCACACACACACACACACACACACACACACACACACACACACAATGTGTCTAAGCACGGGTTCAGTACATCACACAACCCCATACAATGACACACCCTGACTTTTAGACCTGGATGGTCCTTTTCGTATTTGATCCATCCAACGATCTGGAATACTGATTACTCTGACCACAATCCCCATTTCCACTGTGTGATGGTCCATCCCAGATGCCTCTGAGCCCAGAGAAGGTGATTTCACTTCTGGACATGATTAACATTAGGCTTATTTCTTGCACAGTAACGTTTTAAGTGGCATTTGTGAATGTAACTATTGTAGCGCTTGAAAAAGGGTTGATAAAGTAATCCCTCGCTCATGTGGTTCTATCAGCTATTGCTGAATGACTGATCTTGATCCAGTGCCGTCTGAGGGATCACTGATCTTCACTCACACATATGCATAGTGTTTAGACACACTTGTAAACATGGGTGCAGTGTGTTTCGGGTGCCACACCCTCCTGGACTGTCAGGTGCAATGCCCTTGTGGTCCCTCCTGTCCTCTGTCATGCACCACATCCTTCTTGATCTTAGGTGCAAGGCCCGAGAACATAGGCTCGCCAGAGGTGGAATACAAACCGGGCTGCCTCGGTGTCCGAGTGCCGGCTAATGGAACGATGGAAAGTACCCAGCGCCCAGTAGACCAGGAAAGTGCTGAAGGAATGCATAGACCAAGGACTGTGTGTACATGTTGAAAGGTTCTGACTCACCCCTGTGTTACCCAAAGGGGCTGGGTCTGTGGCACATGACTCAGCCCCAGTCACCATATTAGAGGTACATATTAGGTAACGTTCACATTCCTTCAACACACCAAGCAGCAGCAGATCCTGAGAACTAGTGAGAACCAGTTCAAACGCCAGGATAGAGCTTCCATCCAGAAGGTTGGGTTCTGTAGTTACAGGAAGAATTTACCAAGCCAGCAAGTGCTCTTGTTGTTATCATTGCAGGACGTCCACTTCTAGGGAGTAGCGAGAGAAACGGCTGTTCGAGGAAGGTGTCCAAAACGTGTTTGACTGCCAGTGCATAGAAAGATAGATGGACTGAACGAGAGAGGGAGGTAGAGGGACTACACTGGAGTAAGTGTTTATGTTCACTATGGGTGTGTGTACGTCAAGTGGAGGAAGTCTCTCTGCCGGGAGGTTGCTGAAGGGTTAAAGAGCCATTGAGTTGTTGGTATGGAGGTTGTCGTGGTAACAGAAGTGGAACGTTAAGACCTGGTGGGGCCGCGCTCCAAGAAGGGCCTTGTTTGTGTGTGTGTGGGCAAAACACGCCTGGCGGTCACCCTAGAAACCGCCCCATCACCATGAAGGCCTCACGCACGCACACACACACACACACACACACACACACACACACACAGCCATTGAAGATTTCAGTTACCGAACTACCTCATCGCCGGCTTACACCTCCCTTCCTCCCTCCCTCCCTCTCCTAACCCACTGACACAGATTCCATAGATGCTTTAACATGTCACATGTGATCTCAAATATTTGCTTCTTCACCGACGAGGAAGGGATATGCACCAACGAAAGACTTTTCCCAGTTACTCTGAAGCTGGACCTAACAGATTAGTGTTTAAAGAACTGGCTGACTTTGAGGAAGTTGCAGAAAAGACGAAAGCAAGGGTATAAGAAGGTCTGGAGAATCGCAGCTCGTAATCAGCCTGCTTCCACCATGCGTCCATCTGACTAAGCTTTTGAGGGGCCCACGTGGGTCGACTGCGGGTTGGTGGGGACGAGTTGGGTTGGAGCTGCATATGGGTTGTATTGCCAAGGAAACCTAAACCAAAATCAAATCCTGAGACGCTGAGTGGGTCAAGTCAGATTTATTTCTATAGAGCTTTTTACAATGGAGCATTGTCTCAAAGCAATTTTACAAAATTTTGATCATCTTCTAATATCGATGGCCAATCTTAGATTGAGGAAGCCTAGGGCGACAGTGGCACCTGGGTGGGTCACCTGGGATTTATGTTTTAGCAGGATTCGAACCTAGGACCTCAGCAACTACTGATTCTGGCAGCATGTGTGGTACGGGCTAAAACATGGACACCTTGGTATTTGGTGCAGTAGACCGAGAATGTTCAGTGATGCCAGTCTACCAGTTTCCCTCCAGAACTATGCGTTCAATCCATGTTTCTGGTACCATGTTTCTGGTTTTAACCCCCTCCTTTTGCGGTCAATGTCATGGTGAATATCCCTAGAGAATACATGTGCAAGGCACGTTTAAGGATCACTATTCCATCGCAGCATAACTGTTGCCGAGTGTGAGGAACCTCAAAGCTCATGGGCTTTGTACTCTTCCAGCAAAGTGTGGTGGTCTCTTTTGGCGAGGGGAGAAAACTGCCTCTAGGGGAGGACTTCATTGGGATCTTGTGCACCAGTGATGGACAAAGAGAGCTTAAGAGTGCTCCTTTTCACTTCATCAGCTAGCCTATAGAATATTACAATTGCATTATCTCTACCTCTCCTTGGAAAAGTGTTTTCAGTTTTATCTACAGAAACTGTCCCAGATAATTACATCACACAGGTAATGGATCAGCTCCACAGTGCTTATAAATGCACATATAGATCTTCATTGGTAAAACCTGATCAGTTAGTGACTGAACGAATCAGGTCACGGGAACAAGCGGCACAAATGAGGATTCTACGCTGGGTTTATGGAGGACTATCGTGTCATTCCACGGGAGGCTCAGAGAATACATCCACTGCGTCTTTGGATCAAGAAGAGGTGGTTTGGGTATCTCAAAAGTATTCCCCCGGTCAAGCATGAGATCTCATGGTTAGCTTGCGAATGTCTGGGGATCCCCATGGACTCTGTGGCTGGGATAGAGAAGTCAGGGCTAAACCTCCTCAGCCTGACGCTCACCAGAACGAGAGAGACGGAGAACGTTCATGTCTAAAACCAATGCAATAAAGATGTAATAAAGGCAAACGGTAGCTGCAGCCTGATATATTTAGTCGCAGAAGCTTTTGTGTAGTTTTTTCGCCTGCTTTTTTTCCCGACAATGCAGAAAAAAGAAGCCGTAAGTAAAGTCACAGGCGAGCAAAGACTTGATTGAACTGCGTGTGTGTTTATTTGGTTGACGGAGATGGTTAGAATCCAGGAGTGTATTTTCAGTAACTGTAAGTGAGCCCAGAAACCGCTCGCTTTTACGTCAGCAGACACACACACACACACACACACACACACACGCACACACACACACGCACACACACACACGCACACACACACACACACACACACACACACACACACACACACACACACACACACTCTCTCTTCCTGGAGGATTCAGTTTCACGGAATAGCTACTACTGAATGCCGAATGATAGAATGTACTCTGTCCTACGGGTTTGTAGACAAAAGTTTGTGGACACCTCTTCTAAAGGCTGAGCTCTGCTATTTAAGCATCACTCAACGGTAACACATAATATGAAGTGTACATTTCTGGATTCTCCATAGACAACGCCGGTAGAATGGGTTGTACTGATACCCCAGTGACTCTCAATATGACGCATTTACAGGTTTCTGCTTCCAAGATATTAGTTTTATCAACTGTCTGCCCTGCTGTCCTTAAACAGAGAGTCTACAGAGAACTGGTGTGACAACATTGATCGAGAACTTGCACGGAACCTTGACGTCAACTCCATTAGAAATTTTCAAAATGCCCTAGAATAATAAAAATGAGCTTACTGCCCAACATCAGAAGCTGACCTCACGATCATGTTCCAAAATCTAGTGGAAATCCCTTTTAGAGAAACAAAGGCAGCAGCAAAGGTGGTGCAAACTCCAAACGAATGTCTGTGTTTTGGACATATTTTGGGGTGTCCACAAACTTTTGTCTATACAGTGCGTTTGAGCTTCGACTTCCATCGTTCCTCAAGGCTGACGCTGTCTGATGTCACTTTAAGGTCGAGGGCTTTGCTTCTCGGTTGATTTATCCGAACCCCGTAGCTTTCGAGTGAATTAAGGATCCATGAACTTGGATGTGGGAAACTTCACACGTCTCCTGCTGAGCACGAGATGAGCTTTGGCCTGCAGTAAAGGCGAGGAACAAAGCTGGGTGTGCCCATAAATCTTGGAAAGCGGAGCGAACGGTGTGGGTAAAAAAAAAAAAAAAAAAAAAAAAAAAAAAAAACTGAAACTCAAACGATGTTCCACAAACCTGCATTCAAATCCCAGCCCTGCTTTCCTATACGAGCAAGTCCTCCTACACAGGTATGACTGTTTATGTCGGAGGGATGCCTGGATGGAAGGATCATCCCCTGGCCCTGCACCACCAACCCCTGTCATGGTCTGGTGTCCCATTCGATGATTTCTAGGATAGGCTCTGGATCCCGCTACATCCCCATACTGTGCTGTGTAACAGAAAATGGCATCGACCCATCTACATTTAACAGGACAAATTTGTTGACATTTTACAAGCACATACATGTTGGCCCACAACACACACGAGACGTTGTTCTTGAGAGCATTTTCCACTCGGTGAGGGCACCCACACACACGTGCAGCAATCTGTCGACACAACAGGGCCTTTGAAGTGCTCGAACAGTATTAGGTTGCAGCTGTAAAAGTCTGCGCTACAGCTGGATAGCAGTAAACACACAGACACACACATACAACACAGTTTACCCCACCAGCCCCGATACCTCCCTCACACTAAGAAAATACATTTCCTGGAGAAGAGTGGTGGCACAGCAGTGAAGGTACTGGATTAAGGAACGTCTCTGAGCTGCCAACTTGCTTCTGTTGGGCCCTTGAGCAAAGCTGTACCTCTCAACTACTTATTCAAGACAATTGTCCAGATACTATTGGTCGACCAACATGGGTTTTTTAATGGCCAATGCCGATATTGAGACAGCAGGGTGATGGATGGCCAATATATAATTCCGAAATCATATTGTTTTGCAACTTCTAAAAGCAATATAAATGGCCCCGCCCTCACTCAATGTTCTCTCAGCATCTCCTTGTTTTTAGTCACTCAGCAGTCCCAGTTTGAGCTGCAGGTTGTAATGCAGGAAAACAAAGTTCCTCTGGACTTTCTCCACTATTTTTAATACCGGCATTGTGAGCCGATTATCTCAAAATGGCAGTAACCGTCCGGTCTCTCTCTACCAGATGCTATAGTGTCAAACCCCCAAACATCCCCTTTGAGTAACCTAGACTTTATGGTATGGTAGTACATGAGGAGCAGCGCCCTGCTCATGGTAGATAGGTGAAGCCCAATCCACACCGCCAAAAGGTGGATGGGTTAGGAAAATGCTGGACGTGTAGAAATTGTTACACTAGAAATAACAGACAGAGATCCTGCTATCTGAATATTCACCATTCAAACCATGGTGGGTTAAGGGCCTTGTTCAAGGGCACAACAGTTGCAGCCAGCAATCCTGGGCTCTGGTGGGAATCCAGTTCCTTACCTGGAGACACTGGAGAGGGTGCCAGTCCATCCACACAGTCCCACGTGGAGGGCAATTTACAGAAAGAAACTGGTGGAGCTGTGAATATAAAATAGCCCATTTATAGAATTTATGCTACACGGTGTGAAGAGGGCGTCCCTCCCCTCCTGCCTTATGCGTTTGCTCGTTTCAGGGTCAGATAAGGACACATCTGTACAGCATTATCTCCCAGACTGTTGTGGGGCCCCATCCATGCAAGACTCCATAACACAACGAGAGACACACACACCAAAGGCTTGAGTTCCCCTTCCACGTTTGCTTTAACGCTTCCTTTCTTTTCCTGCCCCCTCTTACACCGCGACCACAGCTTCCCCTTTTCCCCACCCTTTTCGCTTTTGGTCCATTTTTCATCCAGTTTTCTCGCTTTGATCTAGAACTTTTTTTTTTTTTTGCTATCCCTGTCTCCGTCCAGCCAGACCTGCTGAACCTCTTCCATTGTTCCGGCGTTCTCTCTTCGAGTCCAGAACGAAGGCGTTCGACACCTACGTCACCCCTCTCATCTCTGCACCTGTCTCCGACTTTGTGGGTGTCTACTATAAATCTTAGCCTCAAACATTTGGTTCTTTCCTTCCTCTTTTTTTTTTTTTTTTAAGATGTTCTGCGTCTTTAAAGACACCCCCCCGGATTCTTAATGAGAGACTCCGGCCACATGCCTGACATTCCTGTCACTCAGCCACCAGGTTACCTGTAAACATTCTCTAAACAGGTGTGTGGGGGGTGAGCTGGAGGGACTTCAAACACTGCGCCCTTTGTGAACGAATCCGGTGCGAAGAAGCACGGGACGGTTCTGTAATAATAAAGCAGCCCCAAACGGAGGTAATGATGGCTTGCATCTGCGTGTAATCACAAGGTCCGTCGTGTTGCTGCAAGTCTGAGTTCTTGCCGCGGTGTCTGAGGAACGATGGCGCCGGTCACGCCTCTCGGCCCAACGTTGGGGTCGTCTGTTCTCGGCTAGAACCAACCGTCCGGGGACATGCAGGACGTCCAGGTGTGTAAATGCTACAGAAGTAGCTCAGCTTCTCCGTGGACACGAACATCACCTCCGTTCCAAAACCACAGGAATGAACACTCTCTCCATCTGGCGCGGTTTCTTAAACCACGACTGCCGGGATTCACTTTTCCTTGGATAAGGAACACGCGGGAAACCTATCACAACTTTACATATATATATACACACACACACATATGAGTCGTATCAAAACTTGAGGCGGATGGGCTACAAGTTTCACATGCCCCAAACAGAAATCTCGAGGCATGTTGCATGTATTGTTTATTATTCCACCCTGTGTAATTGCAGCTTTTGAACACCACAGGGTGCAAACGTACGCATTTAAAACTCCTAATATCTTTTAATAGCAGGAGACTATTATTTGCTTACTTTCTATACAATAGTACACCATTACGAATTGCTACTCTTCAGAAATACAAGAGAATGTTTTTACTCAGTTATTTAATATATGGCGAGGCTCCAGTAGCACATTTTGTTTACAAGTTAAAAATCTCAGTTTGTAGTCATTTCTTTTAATTGCTGGGGACTAAAGTTTTTTTTTTGTGTAAATCTTAATCAAGGAACTGTGCATTGTTGAGTATGGACTCTTGGAAGACGGCAATCGCCAATCTGACATTCACAAAAACCCTTTATGTGTCAAAGCACTTTCTTTATGTAAATGATGCACTGCAACAAGTGGCATCTGAGCACAATGGGGGGAAAAAACACGACAGGACACAAGGTTCCAAAAAAGATAAAGTTTTCTACTTTATTACAGAAAAAGATTTCAAAAGATACAATTCTCCTATATAAGAGGGGGAGGAGGCGTAACACAGCCCTCCTCTTATTGCTGGTGCTGTCATTATTAAATGCATTTCTAGTCAACCAGGCGTGTGCACAAATGCTCCCGCTCACGCTCTAGTCATTCTTACATTCCTCGTGGAAAACTAAGTTTGATTCTTGTCAAAGCCGACCAGGACGGTCCATTCAGGATGGAGATCAGTCTTTTTTTACAATATGTACACAGTGGAAGATAAGGTTAGGGTTTTTGACCATACACACAACTTGCTCATTTGGTCGTTCACTGGGGTTCTGAACAAACCCAGAAATCCCAGAGCGATATTCCAAAGGGCGACGGGTTCGCCTCGGGATAATGAAACACCCGAACCCTTTGACCCGAAATGAAGAGATTATACATGTCAAACAAACACTCTCCGTCTATTTTAATTCTAAAGTACGCAACGTTACACACAACAATAATTTACAGGCTGTCCGTCAGCGCTTTTCAACCACTCAGCAGCGAAATGTGACACACTTATCGAGTTCTCTCTTCGGTACCGCCCAAATGACCTTACGTTCGCATCGGAGGAAAGTTCTAACGCAAAAATAGAACGCATTCGTCATAAAATACGGACTAAACTGGCTGCAAATTAATTTACTGGCTTAGTTATACTAGTGACTGTAGCAAAAAACTGTACAATTTGTGCAGATAAGAAGTCTGTGTGTCAAACACTACATAGGAGTACTGAGCAAAAGTCTTAGGCCACCATTTTTGCATTTGTGGTTTTAGCAATTCTATAATGACCATAAATAACATTCTGACAATTGGGACCCAAAATGTCAAACTTTGTGGATTTATCACTCCATAATCCTCTTTTCCGCTGATCTTCATTCCAATCTTTGAGAGCTTCAGCACATCTTGGCCTTTTCACCCTGTTCAGAACCATTCCTGATCAAGTTGCTTCAGACTGTAGAAGGATCAACTTGGCATCCCGATGAAGTGTAAGGGATACAGTAAATACGTACCTATTAGAAGCTGTTTTTCTCTGATTTATTTCAGTTTATTAATATTGCATAGAAAAATGCTGGATTTTTGGGTTGCCTTCTAATAAAACTGAGAGACAATTATATATGGTCATTATACTGTTGGTAAACAATGGGATATCTAGTCGAATGGTGGCCTTTTGCACAGTACTGTAGCTTTACTGAGGAAATTGTAAGCCCGGGTAAACATGGGTTTGCTAAAAGGCACAACTGGGCTTGCTGATTTAGGGAAATCAGGACAGGCTGGAACAGCGACCCCTACTGAGCCCTGAGAGGTACCGGTGTCGCCCCGTCCAACGTGACCCTCTGACATTGTTTACAATGAACCTCCGTAAACCTTAGGCTTCACATCGCGGGAGTGGGAGGGGTTTATGCAAATGAAGCTACGAATGAGTAAGGTGCAAAAGTCTTAGGCCACCACTTGATCAGGTACACTGTTGTTTCAGCAACAGTACAGTGACCATACAAAGATTTCTCAGTCTCTTTATTACAATACAACCAGAAAATAGAGGAAATGTATAGGCAGTATTAAAAAAACAAACAAATCGAAAGGTGTCCGAAGACTTTTGCATAGTACTGCATGTGTAAACGTCGGCGATGGCTGGATTTGATACTGACTGATCGCTTTATCGAAACCGCTGTGCATTTGCAGTTGTGTAGGGTCTTGTGGTTGTGGTTGTGCAAAATGCAAAACGCTGACTGGCAGAACGGCTCTTGTGACGCCCGCTTTAGAGTGAGTCGAGGTGCTCTAGAGGGACCAGATTCACAAAAGCTTTCTCAAGAAAAAACTTGCAAAGGTTCTTAAGACAAACCTAAGAAGATCATAAGAACGTTATTAGTTTGATCCTCTCCGAGGACGGAAAACGAAGGAAATTTAAATCAAACGTCCAAGAAACTTTAGCAAACAAGAAAAGGAGGTGATGGTGGAAGAAACAGTCGACTTTTGCCATAAACTTGCCTTATACAGACGTTTGTACTTTAAGGACGACCTTCATTTGAAAGCATTTTAAGCATTTAAGTTGAAATGTAAGCCTTACTTCCAGTATCTGAATTGTTTAAAGTTTTAAATTTGGATGCTTACCTTCATATCTTAAAGTCTAAGACGAGCGTGAGGTTATCGTAAGGTTAAAACATCTAAGAGGTGTTCAGGAATACCCCTCATTCTTAGAATTGGTCTTAAGAAGAGAGTCAAGGAAAAAAATAAGATCATTCTCAAGACGTTCTTTGACGAATAAACTTTCGTACCTTTTTTCCTAACAATGAAGTTAAGAAAAAGCACACTTAAGAAGATTTTCTTTAAGAAACTTTCGTGAATCCGGAACCTGGTTCCTAAAGCAGATCACAGTGCTCACACACGAGGGTTCAGGGCTGGTGTATTTCACTGTGTAGTAACACTTTGAAGATATATTGCACCTCCAAAGAAAATGAGTACCATTAACAATACACTCTCTCTCTCTCACACACACACACAGACACACACACACGCAGAAGGACATCCCTGTACCATAAAGGTATAGTAACATAAATATCATTAAATATCCCCATAACCATGGATACGTAAGCACCGCTGCACCATTGTTTCGAACCGGCCGCCGCCGCCGTGTAGCAGCGGATCATGTTTGTACCACAATGTTAACGCAGTGCTGCATAAGAACTACTGAGGTCTGAAGTAAAACCTAACACACGAGCCCGAGTGCTGATCTACTGCCGGCTCCAAACATCTGTACACTACATCTGTAAGGCAAAACTAGACCAGTACCGTCGCTCTGAGGTTCGAGTCATACGACCCCAGACCCTGAGGGCTCCGGGATTCACCAGAGCTGCAGGCGTCTTGTGAGGTCCGAGCGCCAGACGAGAGGTGAGGTCCGGTTCGGGGTAGCTGAGGGGCCACGTTGCTGCGGCTAGTCCAGTCTACTGCAAGGGTTGAGGGTTCGTTCCGACGGCCGTCCGTGGCTGCTTCTCATTCTGAGAGAGAGAGAGAGAGAGAGAGAGAGAGAGAGAGAGAGAGAGAGAGAGAGAGAGAGAGAGGTCAGTCCGGAGCGCGACCACAGAAACGCAAAAGTTCCACTGAAGAACAGAGTTCAGAAACCTCCCACTTCACCAAAGGGCTTAATTCATTTGCAGCCGCTGCTACTTCCAGGAAAATCTTCGACATAAAAAAATGTCGCAGACAGAAGCTCAAGCTGTATCACATCAGCTCACTGCAAAACTGACAGTCCATCGCTCTCCATCTGCAAACCGAACTGCAGTGTGTGGAGAAAAACGAAGAGCAAACCGCCAGCAACAGTTAGACAGCCCCGAATCAGAAGATGCTGGGACGGGACGGAAAGTGCCAATATTAAACAAGGCAGTGCTCCTTACTTTTGTTTCAGTTGATGTTTTCATCAATTTAGGGCTACTAAAGAGGTTAAACATGATAAAATACTGACTTGCAGGCGACGTCAACAGGTGATTATAATCATGATTTAGTACAAAAAGCAGAAGAGGATCTCCAGTATGACAACTACAAGAAAAAATTCCTGAAATGTTTAAACCCAGTGTTTCTCAAAGAAAGCTCAGAAGGGATTTACATATTTCTTCTCATACAGTCTATTTACAAGAAATAGCAGAAGCCAAATATTGTCACGGAGAGTGGTTAAACATGTCATGACTTGCTACTACAACCCTCACACACTAAACGCTAGCTGCACGGTGGCAGCGTTACCAATAAACCTATTAACTTCAGTCCATCTGCTGTTCCAGGTGCGTTAGTCATCTGCGTTCATCCCCGCTTTCTGACCTCTGAAAAAAATTTCCGTCTGTAAGAGACACCAATAAACTACTTATAGTACTTTCAGTTTCTGGGTGAAAAACATCCTAAAAACAGGTGGATGGAAGTGAAAGCGTATTCAAAGTAACCCTTAGCGTATGCAGCTGAGCAAAACCTGACCAAAGTACAGGACTAGGCCCGAGCCCCGAGGCAGGGCAGCAGTGGTTTGAGTGAAACCTCATCTATAAATATAGAGGCATAACGAGGCAGAGGGCTGGGGCGCCCTCGGCGCTCAAATACATGAAAGTCGGCCTCGCACCGTCGCAGCGAGGGCTTTTATAGGACCCGCTGTTTTTAGAGGCGCCCTCGTCTTTACTTAGAAAACCCGGCAAGCTGGAAGAAATTGCGGAAGGGTGAAATTAAAAGCCGCCGCGCTCAGCAAACACACGGGGGCAGGAAGGGAACGGGAAACACCTCTCAGAAAGCAGCCACGCCTCCAAATTCGCAAAAATGGGAGGGGCGGATTTCTGGGAAGAGCCACTTTGCACAGCAGGTGATGGTGGCTGTGTGGTGTTGTAGTTAGGACTGGGTTAAAAAATGTAAAAAAGTGTCTCGATAGTACTGACTAGTCTAAAAAAGTGATAGCCTTTACATTAGGAAAAAAAGATGAAAATTGTATTTTTTCTAATTTAAAAACTTTTAACAGACTCGTCGAGACTTGAGCTCCTCCACAATCCCATTTAACGTAACGATTTATTTCCAAGTGTTACATTAATATTTAATCACATAAACTGAGCCTTCTTGTTATTGCTTGCATGGTGCTGGACCACTGTAACGCTAGGGAGCCGAGCCGCTCAGCTTTGTTTATCCGAAACCTAGAAACAAGGGAAATTCCGCAGCCATCTGCCAGAAATTTGGGGGGCAACATGCTGCTAGAAATAATCCTTTTCAACTAAAGACTACGCTCAGATCAGCGATGGAGATGCAACAACAAACTGTTTATTGTTGACTTTTTCTAAAATAAAAAAAAATCTCAGTAGTCATGATGAATTCTGGTAAGTTTAGGACTTGGGGCTTAACTCTGAATTTGATTCGGGGAATTTGAGTCGGGGCTGAGTGTCAAGGCTCGAAACTTAGTTGTTACTTGCAACTTGGCAACTTCTGATAGAGGCAAGTTTGAGTTTTACCAGATATTTCTCAGGTCTGTCTCAATACCCAGTGAGAACCCTTGCTGCCTCAGGACTACTACTGAAGTTTCACAGCTCTGGATCCCGATCGTAAGAAGCTCCCTTAAAACTGATTATACAAGATCCAGTCCATGGAACTGTGGCTTAAGGCTCAACAGTGCCAGTTGCTGGGACTGAACCTGGGTCCTTGTGGTTCACGGTTCAGTACTTCGTACCAGCAGAATCCTCAGTGTGAAAATACTAGATCCATTTAGATTCAAGTGGCTTGCTCATTTAGTCACACAGGGTCTGTTCCAACAGTTTCCACCTTCATGTGCATATTCTGAGCCCGGGACCTGCTGAGCTGGTGTACGGAGTGCTCCAAAAAGAGAGACTTCCATAACACAGATCAGGATTTCTGCTGAACTGCATGTTAAGAGTACTTTTTGACAGACACTGATGAACCAGCTGTTGGTGCTAATCCATACTCCACCTCAGCACACGAGCTCCATCTCGACATCCAGCTCATAGACCTACGACTGCACGTGGGCAGCAGAAGTGCATTTGCTTGGGACGCTTCGTACGGGCTCTATACCGAGCGCAACTCCTTATAAGGGCGCCAGGGAGGTGGTGCTCATCCAGGAGCTCAATGAACTAACGTCATCCAGTCCTGGCGTCTCTATCTCACTCACACACACGCGCTGCCAAAGCCTGGGAGCTCGGAGACATTTTTAGCCCGATCACACACTCGCGCTTGGACGGGAGGATACGGTTACCGATGTGTGACCACAATATGTGCTCCTGCTGACGTCAAAACGCCGGTCATGTTCACAGAGGGGGAACATTTGACACTTGAAAAGGAGGTCACGCACATGCACACTCACTTGACACACACACACACACACACACACACACAGGTTCGTGTGCATGGCTGAGTAGACACGGATCATGGATCTAATATTTGCAAACCTAAAGCACACACACCTGAAAAGCCTGGACTGTGAAGGCACTGTGGTTAAGATACTGGACTGTTGACCATAAGGCCATCAGTCCTCAGAGGCTCGTACTATCAGCCGTAAGGTGCTCGGGATATAAAAGCACACAGTAAATGGAACCCGCTGCAGCTCCGGTGACGCCGTGGAAAGTGTCAGCTGCTGTCAAAGGGTTCAAAACCCTGGGCTGGGCTTTGCTTACACACACAGAAATACACACAGCTGGAATACACAGTAGTAGAGGTAGAGAAATGACTTACATAGTAGAGACATTTTTTCTAAATCTTTTCCAAACAAATATTTGGAGGGAAAAAGGCATGCAGGCAAATAGCAAACTTGGAGTTTAGGGGACAAGAACTGTCCTGCACGGTTTGGCCGTCCCTGCAAAACCCTGTACTGCGCCATCTACAGGAGTGGAGATTGTGGTTTACACCCCGTTCAAAGCGGGTTTTGCCTTCCTTCAAGAAAATCTGTATTTAGAGCTGAAAATCGACGTAGTACATCACGAAACTAAATACTGCAACATATCACTGTATCGATTTATTTAGCCCAGCCCTAACGTACACGGCTTGGCCTCGGCTGCCTCAGACAAGAGGTTTAAATAGCAGCGGACGTGATGAAGTAGCTCCGAAACACACCAGAGGAATCAGCGCGCCCCTGGATGGGATTGGGTCGGCAGGGAGTGAGCGAGCTTTTAAAATGCTTGCGCTAATTAAGACAAACCAGGCTAGCCTTTCGGTTTCGTGCGCAAGCGAGCTGCAGGTACTGCGTTTCGGAATGGCGAGAGAAACAAAGCCTCTGAATCAGACGGGCTGCTTTGTTTGTGTGCATGTGTGTGTGATGTGGGAGAGGCCCTGTGTGCCAAAATACCATTCCCTTTAGCAAAGGAAAAACTTCCCTCTACCCCCCTCCACACACACACACACACACACACACACACACACACACCAGATGTTTTGCCTACTTCAGCAAGTCAAGACAGACGCACAAAGACGTACGCAAGTGCGCACTCCTCCCTCTCCTGCTCCTCTCCTCCTGCTTCTGCAAACACTACGAGAAACGTACTACCAATTCCATGGCAAACGTTCCGGTCCCACCTGTAGCATCTGCCGCCGCCGCCGCCGCTTGACGTTTGGCTATAACGCGCGGAAACTCGACGTGCCAGAGGACGAGGCGCTGGAACGCAGTACGCCAGGCCCGCCGCGTGTCGGTGGGAGAAGAGAGCACGGAGCCGCGCAGGCATGCCTGAGCGAACGCACTCAACAGAACTTTCCACTGCCGCTGTGACCTCAGTGATGAGTGCACACACACACACACACACACACAAGCTTTTACACCGTGTGTGTATGAGTCCTAAATTGAGCTGAGGAGATGAAACTACATATATATATATAGAGAGTTGTATATACTATAATTATATACAATTTATTACTCATATGCACACGGTGTAACAATGGTGTGTGTGTGTGTGTGTGTGTGTGTGTGTGTGAGATATATAAGACTTGCAAAACACAAGCACGGAATCTACGCACGGTGTGTCATTCTTCCGTGGCTTCAGCTAAATTCTAAACACGAGACAGCAACGGGTGACCCAAGGACACGGTGACGAGGTATCCAAGTAGGCTTCCAGGAATTCGTCCAGACCTGCGTCCAGAACGAGGCGTGTGAAAGCACTGGACGAACACACGGCTAAAAATCATATTCCAGGATGGCAGCAGAGATCAATATACAAAAAACAAACAAACAAACCAAAAGTCATACCCACCAGCGGACTGGGTGTCATTTCCATTTGATTGATTCCCATTCAGATTAGCGATTCTAAGTTTTGATTACAAAACAATGAAAAAAGGTGCCAACTGTTTTGGTATCCAGAAATGTGTTTCAACTAGGATGGACCGATTAATGCTATTTTGAAATAAATGGCAACAAAGGCTGCCTGCAGTTTACCCACTATTTTTGAACAGAGGCCATATCGGCTGATATCTGCACTTATATCAGCCGATAAATCCAAATCTCTTCAAAAATCATGGGACAAGGCAGAGAACCGTTGTTCCCAGCATTACAACTGGCTGCTCTTAACTGGAGCTGGGACTAAAAACAAAAAGATGCTGTAACAAGTATTTACACATTTCCATTTTTTCCCCCAGTAGGATAGCGATACTGTTATCTGAGAAATAACGTTGTAGTTAAGAGCAATAGAGAGTGCATTTATAGCTTAAACAAATGTTCATTTAGGTTCTCATTTACTGTTATTAGTTTTATCAACTGTGCATTATACATCAGCCACCGGTCACCCTGCTCTCTAAATATCAGCTTCTTCATCGGCCATTAAAAACCCATATCAGTCGATCACTATTTTCGACACCTAACCCTACGGGTCGACTCCTGATGGTGCCTTCTGGACAGCTCTAATAATGACCCCAGAGCCTCCACACCCCTGATCCTATCAGCAGCACACATGAAGCACCTGTTCCAAACTGCAGCACCAGTCCTGGCAGCGAAGCCCTCGGCAAACACCCAAACATCTACATGGTACCCGCCCCCATTCGCACATCTTCTGTAACTTCCCCGTGTAAAATCCACCTTCTCGTAACATGGCATGAATAATCGTTTCGGGCCGTGCTTGGCCCGCGCCCCCGCTAGGTTGTTCCACCTAAACAATTCGAAGCCATCAAAGTGAGATGTGGGTCAGTCGTGCGTGAGTCATCATCGCGAGTCACAGTGCAGCTACTCAGAACAGAGAGGAAACTCAGCCGCTCGTTACAAGCTGAATCCTCGTCTGTTTTAGGGAGGTACCGATCCAAACGCAGTGCGCATCGGGCTCGGCGCTTTCTCGAAATAAACAGTGGCAAAATGGCACCTTTGTATGGAGTCAAACTGCTGCTATAGCACTGAGCAACATCAAAAATGATTCAAATGAAAGTTGTAAAAACAAACAAGGACAGGTTCAAGGTGCATATTTTATCACTGTAAATAAAAGTAACTAAACCAAATGGGCAAACCAAAGAAGTGGTTGTGGGCGAATAACGTGCCCATTCCTGCTAGGCACCATGATGCACTGCTACAGAGCAAGTGTTTCTTTTACTTATCATTTTCAATCCATTACTTACTAAATGAGACTTTAACACTGTATTATAAAATAAGCTTTGTGTTAACGACCAACTGTAGCTTAAATGTAAGTGTTCTAAACATGAACTCTATCATTACTTATCACGGGCCCCAGTCTGGATTCTCTGGGGGTCTGGAACAGATTCACTCAATTTACAGTATTCCTTATAGGAACCATTTGCTCAGTACTCGTCGTTTTTGGTTCTCAATGGGCCTTCTGGAACGAATTAATGACGAGAACCGAGGTACCCCTGTACTGATTAGTAAAAAAGAAAGCGCACAATGATAAAAGATAGCACTCCACAAAAAGCCCCCAGCGGTGTGGGCCGGAATGGGCGTGCCATGCAGCGGAGTCACCCTGACCTGGCCCGACAGACGAACTCTTTCACCCCACCCTAGCCTTGCGTCCACCAATCAGAGCACGGCTCCGAGTCACTCCCAGTGACTTGTTCAACAGAGCCTTAATCTGCCGTGACATGAAAAGGCAAGCGCCGCGGCGACAATGTAGCCATGGAAACTGGCAGCGCGGGCAAACCAGGAACGGACCTACTACAATTAAAGCCAAGCCGTTCTCACACACACACACACACACACACACACACACACACACACACACACACAAAACTACTTCCTCCAGAACAGCTAGGCGCCTGAGATGTGAGCTAGATGTAAACAACAATAAACACCCAACATGTTTCCACGTTCTGAGTTAATACGGGCTTTCAAGCTTGAAAAGCTTGTTAAAAAAACCCCGTCCTGGACTGGTTTAAGTAGGTGCATGTGTGAGTGAGAGAGGAAAAAGTCTGCCTGATAGGGTGGGCTTTTTCTCGGCTCTCCCTGATCTGGCCCATTCACCTCAGACACAGAGACACAGAGACAGAGACGGATGAGGGCATGTCATGATCACTGTGCCTCCATAACGATCTCCTCTAAGCCCCTGTGACTTTCCGGGGGTCCACAAAGGGTTCACAGACACATACGCAGGATCAGACGACCAACAACCAGCACTGATGACGCAACAGCGAACCCCCCCCTCCCCCTTATGGCAGCACACACCTGTACAACCTGAAAACCCAAATTTTTCCCTGAGCTTTACTGGGAAAGTGGAAGGTACGAAAGCAGCTCAGAATCAAATCCCAGCTGCAGGTCGGTTCATGTGCAGACGAAACAGTAAACACATTTTCGGTCATACAAATTAGAGAGGCAGCTCTCCTTGAAGTGTTTTTCCACTGCAGCCAATAGAGCCCGACTGATAGAGGATTTTAATCCAATAAAGTGATACGTCGGCAAATATTCTTTTTCTAACAATAAATAAAGAAACATCGCAAAGATTTTCCCTCACGTTTGTTGTGTAAGTACGTTCTTACTAAGGTAACGTGACACAATGGAAAGAAACAAAGCACAAACTGTTGCATAAGTCTTGGATGAAACACAAAAAATCTGACTGATTAGAACTACAGTTCCATTAAGAACGGACATAAGGATAGGCCATACGAAGCTCAAAGAGAAAATACCATAAACGATAAATTAAGCACAACTATATGACCCTGGAATGAAGAAGGGGAAACATTTCGCAAATACAGAAGCTCCTCCTTATGTGTGGGACACTTCCCACGGATACCTGAAACCACAGATTATACCTAACCCCGGTACAGCTCTGGAAAAAAGAAGAGAGCAAATGTTCTACAAAATCAACAGCGTCTGTTAAACGCTGTAAATGCAAGTACAGATATGCACTGTTTAATGTCCGCATTATTTTCCGTGAAACAGGGCACTGCCTGAAAAGGACGTCGACCGAACATTACTAGTCGCGTAGTAGTTTGGATACTTTGCACAGTGCTTTAACACATAATATAAACATTTAGCACCGTACTATAGTGTACAAAAGTCACTCATCTATGTATCTCCTATAAAACTCAACAAACAACAAAATCCTTTTAAGACCGCGACTCGTTTCTGTCAGCAGGTGTTGCAAGGGCTTGTTCGTCCTACTTTTCTGACATTCAGACATGAATTAGATATACACAAGACATTATTATTTCCTATTAGAATTCTTAAGCCCTCAGATCAAACGTTTAATCGGATGGATGTCAGACTGCATACCTGCATTTCTGATCCGAACACCAACACGGCTACTACGTGCCTGACTGCAGAGGGGGCGTACAGCGAGAACACACAGGACAAAGAGATGATTCACGTCCCGAGCAGGACGGCGCGAGTTCATTTCATCAGGCTACGCGGAATGCCGCTCAGTTTAGGAACTGTTTATTTCTGGAACGTTTCCATTCAATATCTCCAAATTGAAACCGTGGAGACGGGGAGGTCGCTCTACTTAGTCTTCCAAACACACATGTTGCCAACATCGAGGCTGCTGAGTGCAAGTTCACACCCAGAGGAGCTTCTGTGAGCTCTCCTATGGTCTCCTGACTTGGATCAAGGTCTAACAAGTCGGTTAAGGATCCGGGACGTTAAAACATTTGTGAATAGAGGGTTCCAAAACTCTGTCACATTTAAATGCGCTCCCTGCAGAGGTCGTGTTAAGGTTTCTAATGAGAGAAGAAACAAGACCACGCAGAGTAACGTCTGTAAATCAGAGTGATCCCAAAAGCGAGCCGAGCTTCATGCTCGCTTAAACAGCATCAGTTTAGACGGCAACAAGGACGCAAGCATGGGCCGAAAAAAATAAACGTAAATGTTTTCTGCTTTTAAACTGAACCATATGCACCGAAGCTCAGCCCCTTATAATTACAGGGTCGCTGCTTTGAGTCGCCTGCAAGGAGCGCGGCGTGAATCTCTTCGTGCTTCCTTCTTCTCACCCGCAGCTGAAACCATTTATGCGTTCAAGTTTCGGACTGCCGGAATAAACTTCAGTGTATTTGTTGCACTCCTGCTGTGATGCGCTCAGATATTTCAGTGACATTCGGTCAGATGACAAACAGAAGACGCACTTTCCAGCGTTTGTGCACAAACATTTAAGTAACAACCAAGATAACACAGGAATCAGCAAGCGTTCAGATTTGGCTTCTTACGTCACGTTATAGCGCCCCCCACTGAGTAACTCCTCCCATGGCTTGAGCAAGACTGGTGCATTTGACTAACCTTGGAACTGGGAATTGCATTACTAAAAAAAGTGGACGCTTCCACAAACAGCTTGTTTAGTTTGCAAATTTGTCCTGGCTTTCTGTTTTTTTCACGTGAGCACTGGACCCGCTAGCATTATGTCGGAGCTAGAACCTGCTGTTTTCTTTGATCCGAAAGAAGACCTGGTTTTGAAACACTTCCCCAAAGTGGCATCAATAGCAACGCCTCAAAAACTGTCGAGAGTGAAACAGACAGGCTCAACAGACACGAGCAAGTGCTGTCTGCTGTCAAAACGTCCACCCAACTCAAAGAGCGACGCAAATTACAAACTAACGCAACCTTTATCGCCAGGGATTTGCGTCTGTATTCCGTTTTATGAACTAAGGAATGTCTTATCAAACACAAAATCAATAAAGAAAAAAAGAATAAAACCATTCACGCACCGCGGATTCGATGTGACGCTTACCTTCTCTACGGCTGAGGCTTCCTCCAGCTTCGTTGCCATTCTGGAAGTTTATACTGGCATAGGCACTCTGATCATCCAGCGCCCCTGTGGCTGTCGGCTCCACTTGCTGTTCCTGAAAGGAGCTCCAGTCCGGAACAAGCAACCCCCGCTGCTTTTGCGCCAGATCCAGATCGATGTAGTTTAGTCCGTTTTGGATGCGAGAATCCAGGTGGGACACGGGTGGCATCTCTTTCTGCCCGCCGCACGTCGTGGCACCGGCAGCAGACTCGGCAGGCTTTAGCCAGACGTTCTCGAAGGAGGCGGAGCTGTGGCGCTTAACTTCTTCTGATTTAAAGCCCGCACTGGCACCCACGACTCCCCTAGTTGTAGTGGAAGCGAAAGTCTCTGAGCTGTGCCGTCTCCTGCCTTGCTGATCGGCCCGGATAACTTTAGTCACCACGGGAGTCGAATTCACGCGAGCAAAGGCGCCGAGATCCGACAGCAGCCCGAGAAGAGGCCGGTCAGGGGCGGAGCCTAAGGTTGCGAGATCGTCCCTGGGAGAATCTGAGCAGGTCGGGACTTCAGGGTCTACTAAAGAGGCACTCATGAGCATCAGTTGGGAGCTCGAGTAGGTTGTGCAGGAATAGCCCAGTTCTGTGCTCATGTAGTCACGTTCACGAAGGCTTTCACAAGGCACAGGTGTGGCGGCGGCTGAGGTCCCTGAGGGAGTAACGATAGCGTAGTCAGAGAGGTCGGAAGGTCCAGAGTTTGAGAGCGTGCCCTGAGAACCAAGCTGCATATTCATGTAGTCCGAAGGCAGGTGAGCTTCAGTCCTGTTGGTAGTAAACACCAGGGAAAACAGCGACGCTAAGCTCGGGGACACGGCTTTGTCGTCAAATTCGATGTTGACGTACTCTCCGGGGCTTTTTGGCTCGGGTGGGAACGGATTTTCCCGCATTCGAGGAAGTGTGCTAGCTTTGTTCGCGTCCAACGACAGCCTTGTTGGCCGTGCCAACCTAGAGCCGACGTCCGACCTCTTGGACCTGACTGCAGGCGACTTCGAGCTGCACTGCCCACCCAGACTGTCACTGCTCGTCGAGGATGAAGAGGAGTCGGCGCAAACCAGGCGACTGGTGCCCAGAGATTTCCGTAAGGGACTCTGGTCCTGTTTTCTGTTAGTATGCTTGAAGGAGCGGGGCAAGGAGAAGTACGCGTACGAGGGCCGGGTCGGCTCATCTACGGGGTTGAAGTAACAGTCCGGTGGGGTTCCAGTAGTCGAGCAGCTAGCAGGAGACATGTTGATGTAGTCTCCACACAAGGACGCTTTCCCCTCTGTGCTCTCGACGGACAGCTTGGGGTTCACGCCGTTAGTCCAAATCTTTCTGTAGTTCGCCGAGACGTCTGGAGAACAGCTGCCGCTTGGCGACATCATCACGTAGCCTTTAGAGTCCACTCTGGAGTACTGACGTGGGTTGATGATCTGCTTGGGTGCCGAAACGCTTTTTGGACTCATGGGCATATAGTCGCTCCTTCCCGCAGCACCAGAGAGGGCTACGCCTGGCGACATCGGCATGTACCCGTCGTCCTTGCAACCGGGCTCGCTGCCGCTATCTAAACGTTCTTCGGGACACGAATTCGTAGGCATGAGCGCACTCCGACACGTGGACGAAGATGACGCGGATCGACTGCGTGGATATGTCGGCGTCATGACCGTGTATTCATCCAGGGATGTTTTGTGGTGGCAGGCAGTTGGAGGTGACGTGCCAGAAGAATGAGTTCTTTTCCTGAAGCTCTTTTCCAAATCCAGGTCATCCAGGTGAGACGTACCTCTGGACTGACTCCCGGTGCTGGTTAGCGATCCAGGCTTGGCCATGCACATGTAGTTATTCAGCTCCTCCTCCTTAGCCGGAGGCGTATGGCCAAGTGAGTCGGGGGTTACGCTGCGGAAGGAACTCCGGAAATCGCATGGACTGGACCCGTATTCATCAGACGAGATAAAACCTCCGTCACTGGGTGACCCTGAGATGGAGGCACTGGAGCGTCGAGGGAAGAGGCAATCTGACGTAGAGCCGTGACCGCTGGTGCTGCTGGAGGACAGGCTGACTGGGCTGATGGCCGACGGGGAGCAGCGAGACGACGGCATGGGTATGGACCTGCTATGGTTTAGTGGCGGATGAAGCCTGGAGCCAGTCCTGTGCCTTTGAGACTGAGGTCTTGAATTCCTGGGGCTACTCGGACTCCCGTCCGCGCAGGACGCCGGCCCTAGACATGGTTCCCTCACCCGTCACTGGACGCTCTCACTCTGAACGAGTGGCTGTGTTTTGCCCTGGCCGGCCGGGGACGTGGCGGTCACACTTCCGGCCCGCGAACGCCTTCCTAATCCAACCTGGCTTGGAGGAGGATTATTGTGATGATGCCTGGTCCTCACCGGGACCGAAATAGGGTTGGAGCAGTTGGACGACGATTGGTTTTTGCTACAAGGTCGGAACTCTTTGCTCATGGCTTTCATGGCTTCTAAAATGGTCTCGTGCATGTTCTGGGCCACGACCGAGTCGTCGACCTGCATCCAGAACTCACCGGGGCCCGTCACTTCAGACCGGCCGACCTCGATGAAAAAGAAGTTCTCAGAGTGGCCACACCTCCGAATGTTCATCAGCTGCAGTACCACTGCGGCCGCATCCGAATTCAGTTTCACAAAACCGAGGGTCTTGTTTGTGAGACAAAGTCGGTAAACTCCTATCAGGTTTTTCGTCTGGCCCAGTCCCTTGGGTTTAAGGATCACTTGCCACACTTCTTTGAAGGCTGGTCCGGGTGTAGCCTCGCCATAATTATCGTCCCGGACGCCGTTGCTCCCGCAGCTCTCGTGTACCTTCCCTCTGTTATGAAGGTCTAGGAGAGTTTCGTACCACGAGTCCTGCTCCAGCTCGTTGTCTGCAGCCACGGCAAAGTACTCGTCCTTGGTGTAAAGCGCGATAAGGTATTTGTTTTTGGAATCCGCTCTCTTGTTAATGTTGAAGCAGCTCTCCAGCGGGATGGAGCGTTTGGGGGCCCCGGACTTGTGTCTCCATTTTTTCTCGTTCTCGTAGTATTCCAGCCGGGACGGTCCGGTAGCGCTGGCAGCTCGCAGGACAAAAAACCTTTTGTGCATACTTTTGGGTTTCTTTAAATAACCCACCTTTCTCACGTCTGAAAAACATGCCTTCTCTGCAGAAGGACTCTCCATTTCATACATGCAAAAAAAAATCAAAACAAAAGAAATCCAAAAGTTATACCGTGTAGAACTATTTGAAGGTCGATAAACTCCTCTCCATGGATGTTCCGCGCCACATGCGCCTTTAACTTTGACAAAGTAAGCACTTTTATTAGACGAGATAGCAGCCCGGGCCAAAGCACCGCTCCATAGACCTTAGAATGGGTCTATTCTTTTTGCAGCATGGCACGCGTTGGACACAAAAGCGCTCAGACCCATTACTTTCCAGATTCTGTTCCGGAACGTGAGTTGAAAAAGGAGGAAGAAATAAAGTATCGTTTCAGTCCGGAGTTCCAAACGCGTTATCAAAACAAGCAGAGTCAGCGCACGACCCCATTTAGCCCAGTTAAGCGCAGCTGCTGCCACTCGCTGCAAAGCGGGGAAGGAAAAAAAACAAACACGGTTTAAAAAGTACCTCCGCCACCGATTCCAAGCACAAACTGTATCCGAAACGTACCGAGCAGCTTTTATACAGTCCAGTCCGCGAGAGCAAATCACTTCTAGCGCGCGTTTGTATCCCTCCAGCCGATTCCGCTGCTGCTTCTCCGAGCAGCCCGACCACGTGACGAGCCGATGCGTGGCCAGTTCAAAGCGGGGAGTCTGTTACAATACAGCTCAGAGCCCGCCCACTACAAGATGCCCTCCTCTCATTGGACGAGGGCTTGTCAATCATCCCGAGCTCGGAGAAACTTTGATGTAGCCGTAGGCGTAAAAAAAGGCAGCACGACTAAAAGATTATAAATCTGAGGCATCACTACAATGCGCGTTTATAATAATGCGAGTGTATTACTCAAACAGACTAACAAACACAATATTTACAAAATGAAGCACGTTAAAGCGCAATGAGTATATTGTTTTTGAAGTTTTATGTATTTAAGGGTAATCAATGACTGTTTTAGGCAAGGCGAATAAAATGACACTTTTTCATCTCACGTTGTTCATTCTTTCTTACACTTCATCTTGGTCACCTCGCAGCTCCAGAGACTAAGGTTCGAGCCACTACCTGTGCCGAGCTTCCATGTTCTCCACATCTGCATGGGTTTCCTCCCAGATTTTAGACATGATAGGTCAGTAGGCATCTCTAAAGTGTCCCAGTCTGTACCAGTGTGTATATAAGTGTAAGCATATGCCCTGCTGGTTAGGCCACCCCCCCCCCCTCCGACCCTTAATTGGATTAAACAGATATGGAAAGTGAGTGAAAGAGAAGTTTACACAATGGATGCAGCCAAGTGATGGATCATAACATGATGAAGAGAGTAGGATGCTCGTGTGGAGCCCGGGTTCGAGTCCCTGCGGTGCCTGCCGGCTGCCACATGGGGCGGTTGGACTGGGGCACTGCAGGGACTTGAACCCAGAGATCCATGAGGTGGTGGGCAAGCATCAGAAGTTTCATGTTGCATTTGATTTTGAGAAACGAATCAACAGTTGAGTTTAATGCACACTTACTGGAAATAAAAAATGCGGCCACTTTGAAAAGACTGAACTTGGCGTTGTCTTAGCCACACAGTCCAAAGTGTGACATCACTAAACAGAACAATAGCAGTCAATTTGTAGCATCATTGGCTTTTGAAGACCTCAGATGCATGTCCCAGATGCATGACGGAGGATAACGAATTGCCGGGTGTCAGATGGGTACAATAAAATATTCAGCAGTCAGTTGTGCTTTCAAAGGCTCTGGATTTCTGTACAGAACGGCATGAGTTCAAATCCCAGCTCTGCCAAGCTACATCCTAAGCTGTTCTGGATGAGGATCGAAATGTAGGTGAATCTTGTTTAGTAACCAGTTAATAACAGTAGTTAGTTCTCACAGCCCCAGCTTGCAAAACACTGCAGGTATGACAGATTATTCTGTGGCGCAAAGAGCCCACAAAGTCTAAACCATCCACCTGATGTTTGAACTTTGTACTGTACCGCTATAATCTTTGGATATATGTAAAAAAGAAAGCTCAAACCCAAAAGGGTTAGAGCTTCGTTTGAAGCTTTTAGTGAGTTCAGTACTGGATCAGATGCGGTTTCAACACATAATCTATTTTGTGACAACACTGCCGCCTACAGTTTTTGGCTTGCATTCAAAAAAACCTGCACACCTCTGGCATGTGCTTTTGCCTGCCACCACGGGCGTAGTTTATGTTACAGGTATGATAATCACGAGCTGTGTAGAACAGAACGAATACTAAACACACTCACATTTGATGTGACTGCAGATTGCCAATTCTCTTTTGGAAGATCATGCCCATTAAATGTCCAATTAAAACACCGCAGTGTGCAATTCCTCGGACGACAGAGAACTTCCTGCTGGTAATTACTGACAGCCTTTGAAAACTGTACTAAAGGGGGACTTTGGACTGGTCATAAGCCCGGTCCCAAACTGGTCCCAAACTGGATCTCTTTTATGGCCCGGGCTGAGATCAATCTACTACATATGTAATCAGAATCTAAAACAAACAAACAAACAAAAAACAAGCTGTGTATAGGTCTGGTGGCCATATAGGTAGTTTGATTTAAATTCTGTTCACCAGTTCAATAAAGTATCAGTTTGTAACTGGGACACTCTTGGTCCCTGTCACACAACAGAGACCCAGGCATCAGTTATTCATCATGATGGGAAAAGAACTTCTAAAGGCAATTAGGAGAAATATGGAAACAGACAACAGAGGCTTTATCTATCCCATTAATAAAAAGTCCAAAGTGTACGGAATCACCTACACCTTGCTAATTTGTGCCATCCCTACAAATCATGTGACAAGAGCCAGATATTGGGCAGAAAACCAACCAAGAGGCCAGTGGCAACTCTGAAGGACTTACAAGTCTTTATGGATGAGAACATTCGGTCTGTGCATTTGACAATGATCTCTCAAGCTTTACACAAAGCGGGCCTTTATGGCAGGGTGGCAAAAAAGTCTCCCATACAGCTCTCGTTTGCCCTTCTGATGCCATGTGAAAAAAGCTGTAGCTAGATAGGTGAAGACAGGCAGGAGACACTATCAGACATTAAACACACCACTAAAGGCTAAAGGGGATTGTTCTCAAGTGGCCAAGTTAGAGCCCTGACCTAAGTAAGATATAATAAATAAGTCTGTGGATGAGATTAAAGAGAAAAGCAGAAGAATGGGCAATATTCCCAAATCTAGCTGCAAAGCTGGTAGAGACAAATCCAAACGGACTGTTTGGAATGATTTTCTCGTCTGTCATAACGCAAAACGTGTACATAAATTTCAGATTGTAAGACCCTAAAGTGAGTAATGCAAAAGGGTCTGATGATTTTCTACAGGCACTGTACTCTACTAGCATTACCGAGAGGGATTGGCGTTTAATCCCTGTGCACTAACTGGCCTCCTCTACCCCGTTTCCAAATCTCTAGGAAGGAGGACTGATGTAATCCAGTGATGCTATGATGTAATCCAGTAGGGCTGCTTCTCTCCCTTTCTCTCCCTCACACACTCGCTGGCTCTCTCGCTCGGAGAGTTCACACAGTACAAACCAATCCGTCTCCAACTGACACACACCTTCTTTCCTATTCAGAATGCTCTGGCAGCTCACGCTGTGCTTTATCACTCCGTAAATGCATTGGGCCAAACTCGGTCGGTCCCTCTGCGCTCACTCGTACAAAAATCACCAACGCGTAGCCTACTCGTGCGCGCTGAGAGGGGGCGAGAGGGGGAAACGCACCTTCCTGCAGCATCTGTAGCGCCGACGGCCGGAGTTACCATGGCGAAGCAGCACAACACAGACACGGCCTGGACTGCTGACATCATTTGCACCCCATTTCGCTCGAGCTGTCTACTCCATAAGTGCCTCTTAAATCTCTTTCCTTTAACCTGCCTGCACACATATCCTGAGATTACCTCTCCCTCGCTCTCTAGGCTTCAAAAACATTCTGAAATCCCTTGCCAGCTTTGTCATGCTGTACTCGGGCAGACCTGGTTGTTTTGGATCAGCAAATAACAACCAGACATAGAGAATTACCTGTAGAGTTCATATAGTTCACTGCATATAGTACACAGCGTGTACTTTGGAAAGCACAGCACAGAGGTATTTAATAGCTAAGAACCAAGTTTTACTTCTTACAGATCTTATTACTTTAAAACGTGCTAAAACTTCAGCTAGATTAACTATTATGCCAGCTAGCTATCATACTTGCTGTAGAAGCTACAGGCTAACCTACGACTTCTGGTTGTTTTTGTGCTTTTGTTATTTACATTTACAGCATTTATAAGTCACCCTTATCCAGAGTGACTTACAATTGGTACAATCTTACAATCCAAGCAATTGTGGGTTAAGGGCCTTGCTCAAGGACCCAACAGTGGCAGCTTAGCAGAGGTGGGATTTGAACCCTGGACCTTCTTGTCCATAGTCCAGTACCTTAACCACTAGGCCACCACAGTTTTGTTTAAACTGTGCTTTTTGTCGTTCAGAATGAAAGTTTCCTAGGATAAAATAATTATATTTCAGAGGCCATGTCACTCCTGACAGTTCTATGGTGGCAAAGCAATAACAACCGCTAAATACAGAACTGTATTAAATACAGTAGCAAAAGTCTTAGGCCACCAGCAGATAAGATACAACATTGTTTCTGCAACTGTATAATGATCACATATAATTATTATCAGTATCTTTATTCGAATCAGAAAATTTGTATGCAGTATTAAACAGCTTCTTCGGGCTACAGTGGTGAGTATTTAGTGTTACCTCCCATTACACTTGAGCAATAGCAGCATCTGGCAGCTTCATCTGGATGCCATGTTGACTCTTCTACAGTCTGAAGAAGCTTGATCAGGAATGCTTTTTGGAAGGGTAGCAGCCAAGAAACCACTTTTTTTGGGGTAAAGGAACAGGGTGAAAAGGCTAAAATATGCTGAAGCTCACAAAAGCTTGGAATGAAGATCGGTGGAAAAGAGGATTATCAAGTGATGAATCCAACTGTGAAATTTTTGGATCCAATCATATGTTATATAAGGTTATAGCGTTGCTAATCAAAAACAACACATATAATGGTGGCCCAAGACTTTTGCACAGTACTGTGAATAAAGCGACTAAATAAAATCGGTAACTAATAACTAACTAAACTAAAATTCTCTACTGAAGACTCAAGACTTGACTTGCAGGGTAAAGGTTCGACTAGGACACAAACACACTAGAGACTCGACATGGACTCGCATGCAAGAGACTCACAGATGGAGACACGTCTTACATATCTGCACATCTGTTTATACAGGAAGTCCCCGACTTACGATGGGAATCCGATAATAAACAAATACACATTCAGCAGAAACTGTACTCTGGATGTTGAATTTCAGATTTTCCCAGGCAAGACGTACATAGTGTACTCGGTATTGTCTCACACTCGGATGAGGAAGTCGGCAGTGCATGATGTAGGGAGTCACGTGGCAGGAGTGATGAATGCTGGGAAGTGTAGTGAGGTAAAGCAGTGGTCACGCAATCGTTTTTGTTTTGCTTTTGCAATTTCAATACATTATCCAATAAATGACGAGGTATAAAATACTTTATTATTAAAAAAGCTTGCTTTTGCTCAACTGTACGGCGGTCGCAGTCATGTTTTAAAGCATGTTTAATGTAGTGCAGTGCCCGATGTAGGGAGTCATGTGGCGAGAGTGATGAGCGCTGGGAAATGTATTGAGAAAAAGCCGTGGTTACATCGTGGTTTAAATGTGTTTAATATACACTGGGCACTGAAATATACAGTATTCATCACACCCCTCAACAAAAATTCAACTTACAATGGATTTGTCGGAGTGCATCCCCATCGTATCTCGTGGAGCACCTGTATTCTGATTTTATTGCTTGGACTGTAAGATTGTATTAATTCTAAGCTGCTCCGGATAATCGCTCCTGCTTTGGAAACTAACACAATCCTGAGTGAATATTCAGGTCTGTGTGAAGTGTGTGGTGCAAACCATGAACAGATGAATTATGGCACACTGAGGTAGTTGTAAATACTTCTCTAAATGGTATAACATTCACATAGCAGCTGTTCTTATCCAGTTCTTGCAGATCAGAATCAGAGGTAAAAGCAACGCAAGCGCGAGCATCAGCAAGTGCAGTTTCCCTGAGTTGGGTGAATACAACTCAGAATATTCCAAAAATATTACACTGCATTTGTAAGAAATTACTCTTTGCTGAAAAAATGACTCATGCAATATATCTGGACTGGTCTAAACATCTGACAAAGTGACGATGATCAAGAATGGCGTCAGGGTATAAGCAGTGGAAACTGGTTCGTTGGTGGGCGCCCTTTCTTCCTTTGAGTCCCGGCCCTCAAAAATGTCTGCTAGAGACTCAACATGGCTTCGCATGCTAGGGATTCCACTTGCACTCTCAATAGAGACTCAATGCTCGACCCGGACTGGCACGCTAAATTCTTGAGCCTTGACTCGGATTCGCATGCGAGAGAATCCGTGGTTTGGCCATAATGATTTGGCCCTTGTAACTCACGGCACAATGGTGCAAGCGGTCAGCGAGGTCGCCTCATTAGCTCCGGATCAATCCCGACCTCTCTGCCTGTGTGGGGTTTGCATATCCTCAGCTGTCTTTGCGAGTTTACTCCAAAGACATGTGTTAGGTTAACTGGTCACTCTAAATTGGCGCATTATGAATGTGCCCGACTAGTGTCGATGTAACCTTGCTCCGGAAATCAATCAATCAATTAATTAATTGGCCCTTGTAAAAGTCGCTCATGTCTGTATATTCTCCAACATGAACTACAAGCACCAACTGTTCACTTATTGCCTCATATAATCCAGACCATGATTGAGAGCAGTTGTAGCAAGATAATCGTCGGTATTCTTTTTGTCTTCATCTATTGACCCATTAAAGCTCAAACAGCTGGCAATATTTTAGGTGTTTGTCATAAACGTTCAAATATTTTAGAAAAATAGAAGAGTCTACTATTTACCCATGCAATTATTAGTTCAAATTCCAACAATATGTGGTCAACCATAAATCATGTTCAAAATCTACCCCAGGACAGCTCATGGGCCATTTGTTCCTGACGGGAGCGGTTATGAGCAGGTTCATAGGGGCTCAGATATGTAGTTTAAGTCCCATAATTGCTCGAAATTTGAGTGTTACCTCTTTGGTGTTGGTGAGTATTTTGATGGCGTTAACTACTTACTACTCTGTAAGTATATGTGTTATTGGCAAATTTCAAACTCTATACTAATAAACATTTCTATTAAGTGTGACTTGTGTACACCAGTTTTGTCTATACGATATCAAGTACAGTACCCTAAAGTACACGACAAACAACAAACTAGCACGCGTGTGGCTGTATTCGACGTAGCGCACTCTGCGCATGCGCGAACCATCTGCCTTAATGTTTACTTCCTCCTGGGACTTTGGGTGATGAAACGCAGTGAAAGTAAACGCAGGCGCGTCCTGTCATTACGCCGAATTCACGTCTAAACAGTTGTTGTGACGTACGAGCGAAAACACCACCTTTTAAACTTTTTTACGGCTGAAATTAAGCTTATTCTGCTCGAGGGTTCGGCGTAAGCAGAGGTAAGCGTGTTAGGCTGGGAGAGTAACGGCTGCCGAATAGTAACTGCTGGGTTGTATTGTTTTGCGTCATTTTTAATTATTATTATTCATCTGTTAAACTACATTTTCGATTCATTTCGTGTCAGTTATGGTGGCTGGTACATGTACTTTGTCGTGTCATTCGTAGCGGTGTCTTATTATTCCTGTGTTAAATACAGCGACGTCAGCGAGTCATGCCAAGTAAGATTTGTATTACATTACCCATTGACAGCAAGACCTGCTTTATTTGAGCACACTGTCAGTGCTTTAACGTGTTCGTGTGATGCCACATATAGAGATCCGTTCCTCCAGAGCACAAAACTGTCCCCATGTGTGCAGGCTCTATTGGGGCTGCCCGTTGTGACGCTCATTCTGTGGTTTGCCCTGTCAGTGCATTCCTCACATTCTCAAACCCTCACTACAATCACCGTGTCTTTTCTTCCTCTCTAATTTGCATTGTTTTGTAGGCTATCTTCACTCTGTGTTTGTGTGTCTAAGTATGTGTTTGTAAGTGGGACCCGTGTAGGCGCTGGGCATGATGCGTGGCACGTGCCAGGCAAGTCAAGTGGCTTCAACCGGACAATTTCACGACTCTTTGGGTTGTTATGCGCTGCAGATGCGTAACATGACGCTCAGCCTCAGTGTCGTGTGTTAAAAGCAGCAAGTGCAAACAACCTGGTGGTGCCTTGATACCTGGTTGGGCTATGCCTAATGGAGGGAACGTTGGACGGGTGCACCGTGCGTCTTCGACAAGGGGCAAATTTAAGTATATGGCGAACGAATGGGCATTTCGATGTTGTACACAAATCCGTTTCTGCAGAGCGCAAATCTGGCCCTTGTGACACTCATTCTGTGGTTTGCTCACTCGCTGCATTCCTCGCATTGTTTCCTCTCTAATTTGCATGGCTTCGTAGGCCATCTTCGCTATGTGCTCTACTTACGCGATTGTAAGCGTGACCTGTGTAGGGGTTAGGCGTAACGCGTGGCACGTGCCAGGCACAACAAGAATCCAGTGGACTTCAGCCTTCAAACCGGACAGTTTCATCACTCTGGGTTGCTTTGTGTTGTGCGTGTTGCAGATGCGTACCAGACAGCGAGACTTAAGCCTCGGCCTCATCTTCCTGGCCTCTCAGGTGTTCCAAATTGGCCTGGACAACATTCCTCCTGTCACGTTAGTAACGCTCGGCCTCAATGTCTACCTCTTCCTGTTTCCGGTCAAACCCCTCTTAGAGGTAGGGTCCCTCTTGTCTCTGGGAGTTTGAGCTTTCTGTTTTGTTTTGTATGGAATAGAGGGTGTTCTTCTGACTCTGTGTGTCTCCAGACATGCCTGAGTGTGCAACAGGCCTACTGGTATGAAGACTGGCATCGTCTGTTGTTCTCCCCCTTCCACCATGTTGACGAATGGCACCTCTATTTCAACATGGCATCCTTCCTGTGGAAGGGCATCAAGCTGGAGCGCAGGCTCGGCCCTGCTTGGTTCGCCTACCTGCTGTCGGTCTTCTCTCTGCTTACCGGATTGGTCTATCTGCTCATCGAGGTGATTCTGACTAAAGTGACCGAGGATTCCTCCTATAGCATTCATTGTGCCGTCGGGTTCTCGGGTAAGCGTGTCTGTCTAGTTGTGCACTCAAGACACCTAATGCTTTATGTCATCAATATTTCCTATGGGGAAGTCTTTACCTGGTTCATACATGTTCAAAATCCCATGCGTGTCACCTTATTTACATTTGCAGCATTTACCAGAGCAACTTACAATTGGTACAGTCTTACAGCCCAAGCAATTGTGGGTTAAGGGCCTTGCTCAAGGACCCAACAGTGGCAGCTTGGCAGAGGTGGGATTTGAACCCTGGACCTTCTGGTCCATAGTCCAGTACAAATAACGCAATAATCCTAATAAATTACTACATTCTATCGTTTAACTCTTAATGAAGTTTATTATTAGTTCTTTAATCCTTGCTTATTTGCACTTTGCATTTCAAACTAACGTTACTTGGTACTGTTATATATTTTATACTGTTTTATTATACTCTTCATAATATTTCATTTCCTCTAAAGTATTAGTGCACATATCTTATTTTAATTATTCTCTATTTAAATTTTCTCTCTGTTAATATTTATTTAGCTTCTGTTTATGTAATCTGTTACTATAAATGTATTAATTAGATAACGTATCTTAGATATCATCTAAGGAGGATGGGTCTCTTTTTGAGTCTCCCAAGGTTTGTTCCTTATAATGTTTAGGGAGTTTTTCCTTGCCACTGTCGCCCTAGGCTCAATTTGGGATTGGGCTTAGATAATACAATATAATAGAAAATTGTAAAGCTGAATCAATACACTGCTCCATTGTAAAAAAGCTCTTTAAAAATAAATCTGACTTGACTATGCCTTTCATAGCGTACTGTGTTAAGGCAGTGTACATAATTGTTACCGCTGCATTCGGTTTATTGTAGAACTACCTTTTGGCGGAATGTATCGTCAGTATTAAAGCATATTTCAGGATGAACTACAGGGCTACATAGATTTAGTTTGTTTCTTTGTTTTGTTGTAAAAAAAACAAAACTGCTGTATAAAAGCAATATAACACTCGATAACATGAGGACTGTAATGATCTATGGCACTGGCCTCCAAATCACAGTTGTGACGATTTTCCCGATAACACACTCCCGCTCGTGCTCTAATGCTTAAATAAACAATTCAAGTCGCTATCCAATCTGCTAACTCACTGAAAAGTATGGGCATTTCCGTCCGCTAACCCCACTATGCTAGTGGCTAACTTAAAGTGATTATCTGCTCATTCCACAGATTACAGCAATGCAGCACGGCCAATCAGAAAGGCTTCTGTGCCACTAGGTCACACCGAACACATGATGGTGTTGAATATACAGGAACCAGTTAGGTATTACCCCATAGGAAAGAATGCGAATAGAATGCCAAATCAAAGGTTACCAAGCTCTCCGGTTAAACTTGCAGGTGTTCTGTTTGGGCTGAAGGTCGTGAACAATTATTATCACCCGGGTGGTGTCACGTACATCCTGGAGCTGCCTGTAGCCAATAGCTATGCCTGCTGGGTGGAGCTAGTCCTCATTCACTACCTGAATCCAGGGTAAGACCGACACACACACACACATTCAACCATGAACATGTTTCTATGGGGTAAAAATACGAGTTGGCACAGATGCCGAATTCCCTTGGTTGTTCATCAACATGGACAAAATTGCTGAGTAAATGACCCCAAACTATGTTTCTTCAAGATTAAACACCGCTTTTTTATGGTCAGGGTATCACTGGAAAACAGTGTAGATGTAAGCTTGATCTGGATGGGATGCCAGTCCTGGGAATATTGTGTAAGGACTGGGTAGGGGTAGGTGTTGGGGCACAATTTGGGCAAAACTGTTCATAATTAGGAGACGGCTACAAAAATATCCACTGTTATGGCAATAATAGTAAAGTGGATAGTTAGTGGTAGAAGTTATTTTTATTTTTGAGTTAATACTTCTGATACATATTTTATTCTTCCATGTATAATGTAGAATGATTCTTAAAACTCGATCTTTCCTTGATTTTATGCAATCAGACTTTGTCTGGAGGACATACGTATTATTAGAATGGGCAAAAAGCATTTTTTAACTGCTCTGGTATGTTAAGGACGGACTTTATGATGCTATTTGGTGCAGTAGTGATGATACAGACATGCATGATGTCATCAAGGACTCTGTTCTTGTTCGTCATAGTGGATATAACAGTTTGATGATTCTTACGAGTTTGTGTCGTTCTCATGTTCAAGTGTAATTCAGTTAATTAGTGTCTAATCAACGTAAAAAATGGTTTAGTTGTAGTTTAATTCGCAAACACATGGACCTAGAGTGATCTTTTCATTATTACGAATGAGTCATGTTTTGAAACTTGGAGAACAGTCTTTGTTTAAAGCTTTCTGAAGGTCAATGATAAGCCAGTATTCTAGAGAGAACTCTACCGTTCCTAATGTGTAATATTCTATAATAAGTTGTCCAATAAGAATTTGTTTAATGAGGAATTTGTCCAGTGAAATGTGCTTTTGTTATTTTGGTGAGGTAAATCGTGAGGGCGCTACCCAAGCTCATTAAATTTCATTATAAATGACTATTGAGCAACTTGTCCGGATGGGTTTTTGAATCATCTTTAAATTTAACAGTTAAATTTCCACCACATTACACATGGACATTTTCTGAAAATCACAAAGTCTGCAAATCTACAATTAGACACCACCTCTGTGCCAACAAATGACCTGGCTGCCTTTGCAAATAACCGACCAGTGGTGTGGTCACCGCTACACGCTAATATCTGCACATCCATGACCACGGAAACCAAGACACGTTTTTATTACCCATCTTTAACAAGAGTGCCAATCAGTCTGGAGCTCACTCTACTGTACGGTGATCTCTTGAGTTTGGACTTTGCTTGTGCGCATGTTTGAAAGGGGAAAGAAAGCAAACGAGACGGCCTGCGAAAGAATTCTGCACTTTCTGTCTCCCAGATCTGTAATTACGGACTGCGTGTTTGTAATTATAACCTTTCGGGCCTTTCTTCAGTGAGAACAATTTGCGTGGGAGTTTGTCTGTTTGTGTCTCCCGGCGTAATTACAGCATGTCCGCGTGCGAGCGAGCAGAGGTCAGTCCGAACGCAGGTGGTGACTTGCAGCTCTAGAACACCATTTCTTTCTCTCTCTTTGCAGAACCTCCTTCGTGGGCCACTTGTCTGGGATTTGTGTCGGGTTGCTGTACACAACAGGACCGCTCAGGACCCTCATGAAAGCGTGTGCAGGTGGGACAGCGTGAGCGTTAGATGGTTCTATCTCTGAACCCAGAATGTGTTGCGTGTGTAACATTGGGTTATGCCTCATGACGGCCTAAATCAGGATTCCACCAATGTGTTGCTGAGTTTCAGTATCTGGTTTCAGGACCAGTATTTTTTTGGCCCAGATTTGATGACTATCTTTTACTGACTCCCTGACAAGCTCAGAACATGCCAAGCTGCCAATCTCATGGTCTGTTCAAATTTAGTGCTCACCAGAAATGGCAAGTTCCGTACCCACCTCGCTCACAAACAACCGCAGGTTCAACACCACCTTCCTCACTTAGGCTAAGCCTCGGGTTTTGCCCCTTCATCTTTGTATCCTCTTCGGGATAACTTGCTCCTGAGGCTTATCACTGAATTTCCTGATGCTTCTGCTAAAAACTTCATCAAACCACCAAAGCCTCAGATAAAATAAATATAAATAAAATGTTCTGGTGTAGTTTCACTACAACTTCATTCAGCTTCCTTGGAGGACGAGGAGGTTGCTTGACGAGCGGGTCACATAAATGTCAGTTTCGGACTGTGAACTGTTCAGGCTAATGTCTGATAGGTCACATAAAAAAAAGGAATTTGGGCCACTTTAACCTGCTGTGTGAACGTAGCCTAAGAGAAGCTGAATTGATGCAGAATCTATTTTGGGAGGCCTTGCTGAGCACAAAGCCTCCTCAAAACCAAACCCGGAGTTCTCGAAGTTATCTCGTTGTACAGTTCCACCCTCACAAACATCTGATGTAACTCCCAGCGAGTGTGTGTGTGTGTAACTGTGGTTTCTTTGTGTATATTTTTCGCTCATCTCTGAACCGAGCACTGCTCTTACATCGCGCAGCCTTTTCCAAACAGGATGATTCATATTTCTTTTTTCCGTCGACACGCTGCTTGTTCAGCTCTCTAGTGAATCTTTTTTGTGAACCAGCTCATGTTTCCAGTGACGTGATCGCGTGTGCCCACGGCAAAATAACAAATGGTTTTTATTGTTTCCTTCTTCTGGCCCTCCTGAACGTATTTCACCATCGATCCATTCGCTCTTGTTTATCCGACACTGATACGGTCATTGTGAGAAGGACAGCGCTGGAATTGTTTATTCTCAGCATGTAGCTGCATGTTATTAGTATTTTGGCACCCAGGTGGTGGAACTCTGGAATACGCCAGTCCACAGGGGTTCGAGTCGTAGTGGTGGTTTCTGGCATCAGCCAACCGCTGTGCCACCCGGCACGTACACCTACAGACATATTTACAGCTTGTTATAAATAAGTAGCGCAAAGTTATACACAAAAACACGAGCAAAACTCTCTAAACGCATCAACCGCGTCCGAACAGTCTTCGGCCCAAACGGACGCTAACAAAAATGACTGGCAGTGAACTTAAGTGAATGGTGGACGTCTGCTCTTTAACTGGCGCCTCTGCTCGTGGCGTAAAAAACCCTAACCCTAGAAAAGCAACCCAAGTAAACCTTTCTTTTCCTTCAGACTTGATCACGTCACTAAGCCCCAGCAGCAGATCTCATACCTACTTCAGCTCCTCAGGTAAGAAACCTTCATATCAGATTCATTATGTTTCTCTGATGACCAAACTCTCGCAGCCATTAGGTGAAAAAGGAGCCAAAATTTCCACAATCACCCAATTTACTACAGGTTACAGTGGATACCGGATGCCATCTCCGCCAAATAACTCAGCATACCATAATACCACGTGGGCAGCTGCACCCCCTGTGCACCCCTACACGGGCAACCTGTCGGAGCAGGAGCAGTACGAGGCAGCCGTCCGGGCCAGCCTGCGAGAACAGGGTGAGGGAATACAGTTCTTTTGAATCATAATCTTTTGTCTTTGCTGCCACCTGCAGGCAGCCTGAAGCGTTTCTACTGACCGCATGTCTCCGTCGTGTTCTGTAGGGCGTCCAGGTCAGACCAGACCGTGGTACGCGCTCGGGCCCGAACACACAGCAGAGGAGGTGCGCAGACGCCGGCTCGAGAGGTTCAACAATTAGGACGGAACGGTTCTTGCTCATCTCGGTTATGCACTAGTATTTAAGATGTATTCTCATTATTTAAGGACTTGTTCAGTGGTCCACTTTGAGACGTCCTTAACTGCTGAGCCACTGCTACACTGATACATGTTTTTCTCTCCCCTCCCCCTAGGGGGTTCGGTGCCTATCCCAGACAGGGTGTAAGCTCAGCCTCCCTTTCTGTAAACACAAGCAGTCGTGCCTGAACGATGCCCGGAAAACCCTGCCGGTACTCAGACTTGAGTCACCGTGGTGCCGGGTTAGAGACAGCTTTGCTGCTGTGCCGCCCGAGCACACCTAATAGACAATCTTAGTCTAGTTGTGTTTTGGTAAACACTAAGAGCTGTTCCACAAAGTCTTTAAGGCGTATTATTTTGCACTTTGAGTGAATGTATCATGTGGTTTGATTCTTGTGTGTTTTGATACTCTGAAAGCTATTTTTTTAACTGATAAAATAAATCTCTTTCTCTGATTTTCTGTTTTATAATAAACAGTGTCAGGTTAAGGGAATGTTTCTTTAATGTTTCTTAGATTTAAAGTACTGTTAAAAAGTCTTAAGCCACCATTAGATTAGATATACTGTTGTTTTATCAATGAGCATATACACAGCCTGGACAAAAAAAAAAGGTCACACTAATATTTCAGACGTGATTTTGGCACGTGTTCGCTGTGGCATCGTCTCCACAAGCTTCTGCAATGTCACATTTATTTCTTTCCAAAGTTGCATTAATTTTCCCCCCAAGATTTAGAACAAGGCGGCTGACAGTGAGCCAAGTAATAAAGTGCTAAGATGAGCTAAATGCTAACAAGGGTTAATAGTTAGCAAGAGGCTGTTGTCTAGCACAGCACTAAGGGCTAACGAGAGGTTATCAAAGGCTAACAATGGATTCACCATAGACTATGAGCTAACAAGTGGCAAAGTGCAAACAAGAAGCTATCAAAGGCTAACTATGAGCCAACAAGAAGCTAAGCACCAAGAGGGAGCCAAGAGCCAACACAGTGCTCTTTATCATGAACTGAAATGAGCCAACAGGGAGCTACGTGACACGTGTTCTAGAGGCTAACAGGTGGCTAACACAAGAGAAGGGCTAGCAGACTAAAGGCTAATATTTGGCAGTGGGATAACAACAGGGTATCATTGTTTATGGACTAACCCAAGGCTAAGGGTTAACATAAGCAAATGGCTAAAGAGAGCAAAGAGCTAAGGAGAGACTATTGAAGGTGAGAGCAAAGTGCTAACACAGTCCACTTTATCATGAGCTGAACAATGCTAATTGCTAATAAGCAGCTTAGGATTGATGACAGACTAGCTGTTCTAAAGGCTAACAAGTTGCTAAGGGCTTACAAAAGGGCTAACGAATTAAAGGCTATTAAGTGGCAAAGGACTAAAAACAGGATATTATATTTTAACAACTGACTAACCAGACAGAAAGGGTTAAAGAATGGCAAAGGAGAAGCTAAGAATAAGAGGGAACGGGGAGCTAACTGCTAACACAGTCCACTTTATTATTAGCTGAACGCTAACAAGCAGTTTAGAATTAATAATGGACTAACTAACAGGGAGTGATAATAGTTCTAAGGCTAATATGTGTCAAAGGGCTATCAATAGGTTAACAATCGACTAACAGACTAAGGGTTAACATTTGAAGGCTAACTATGAGCTAACTGAGAGCAAGGTGCTAACACCGCACTTCATCATAAACTGAAAGCGAACAAGAGATTAAGGATTAATAAGGGACAACCTAACAAGGAGTAAATGATAAAAGTTCTGATTGCTAACGAGCTAAATGCTACAAAGTGACGTTGCTAACTGATGGTTGAGGATTAGGTCTACATAATCGTTATGTGGTATGATATCTATGTAGGTGTGGGTGGATTGTACTTGCGGTGTATTATGGGTACTGTAGTGCACCATCCCAAAATTTGATCGTGCACTGAGAATACGGACAGGACTACAAATTGGCCAGATTGCACTTTATAGGGAACAAATTCAGACACGACGGTCATCAGCGGGGCAACACAAAACACGATGTGTACCTACAGTAGGACAACACGCATCTATTCATACGTGTTCCAGACACACACTGCTTCATGTGTGCAGTCCGATTTACACACTGACATCACAGAGAGGGGCGGCTAATCAGAACATATTTGCACATACATAATAGGTACCTTCTCGGCTGAGTGCACAACACCCCGATCGCCAGCAGATGTCACCAGTGTACAGTATGTATGAAGCTTAGAGTACTAAACCAACAACCAACTCCGGTAACTCCTGTTTGTTTATGTATCTCTTGATTTAGCAACGCAAAAAAACCCAGCGAACTCTAGTGACAATTGTTATTAGAGGAAAATACTCACAGGTTTGTTTGTTTAACGTCTATCCCAACTCATCCAAATTTCCACGAGAAAGCCAAGCCCGGCTCCACAGCTGATCTCATTAGAGCAAACCACCTGAGGCGCCCGTATGATTCGTTGGGTCCTAAAGCTCTCAGCAGTATGAGGATTCCATACAGTTATTTGCTTAATGGTCATATACGTATTTCGACATTTACGGAATTTAGCAGACGCCCTTATCCAGAGCAACTTACACTTGATACAGTCTTACAATCCAAGGTTAAGGGTCTTGCTCGAGGACCCAACAATGGCAACATGGCAGAGGTGGGACTTGAACCCTGGACCTAGTCCATAGTCCAGTACCTTAACCGCTATGCTATCACAGCCCGACAACTTTTATAAAAGACTAGTTGTGTTTTGGTTGCTAGCCAACCAGCAAAACCATTCATGTTTCATGGTTAGCTGCTGCATGCCCTGCACTCTGTGGTTATTTATCTATAGTGTGTGTTTGTGTCGCTCTAAGGATCCCATATTGAATTACATTTCCAGATTTCACCTTTCAGGATTTTGCATGTTCTCCCCGGGTCTGTGTGGGCTTCTCCAGGCACTCTTCCCACATTCCAAAGATGAGCGTTAGGTCAAATGCTGTCACTAAAGACACTCCCAGTGTGGATGAGTGAGAGAATGAGTGTCTACATAGTTATCTATCTGTTGTTACATTGTCAAACGGCTTATGCACACTCACTGGTTTGGCTGATGTCTTGCCAACTCATCTCTCTACAAGCTGGCACACCATGCTGTACGCTCTGCCTCCTCTTGCCACATGCTGATTGTCATTCTTCGACCGTAGCGTCATGGTTAAGTGTTCATTTCTCTATTTTGGGTGTGACAGAGGTAAGAGTGTCAGTACAAATGTATTTCAGTGAATGTATCTTGTAGCATAACATATGAGTTAAGCAGGTAATACACTTACCGGACGTTATGCTGGAAGGGGAAGGGGGCACACAGCATGCCCACTATATTAAACTTAGATTTACTTTCCATGGCTCGGTGGAAAGAACCAGGTTTTGGACACAGCATTTGGAAGCTCACAATATAAAGGTCAGGTGGTACAGTTACAGAATGGCGCCAGTGAGATACATTCCTTTGCAAACACTTACCCCTGTACCCAATTAAGCAGAACCTGGTTTAATTGGCCTGTTACTACGGTAACGTCCAAACACACTCCAGACGGCGTCCAAAACAAGAACCACACGAGCATCGTTCCGTTTTTGAAATAACCTGTTTATTTTGAGCCTAACAAACAGTTTTTGCGTATGTTAAAACATTTGTTGTTATCGTTAAGAGCGCCAGTAACTGGCTAGACAAATATGTGTTAGTGGTAGGAAGGTAAAAGAACATTACACAGCATCGATGTAATTGGTGTCAGCTGAGAGGCGGGTTGATGGTTAGCCCTCGTGTGAGTAATGGATTTGGATTGAAGCTCGACTATAGATACTAGGCCACATTTTGAAGTCCTGGCGGTGCCTTCCGGCTGGGTCGGAGACACAAGGAGGGGAGACGTGCAAACGAGAAACTCCCGAGTCCTGAGTGATGAAGGATAAAACCAGAAATATATACTGAAGAGTATATCGGAGTGTAGTTGCTTATCACGGCTGTGGTTTCCTCTCTGGGCCAAGCAGAATCTAAGTAGAAATTCTACTGCCATTGCAATTCCTATAGCAGAGTGGCACAGTGGTTAGAGAATGAGTTTGAATCTGGTCCTAGCCGCTCCCTGTGTGGAGTTTGCATGTTCTCCAGCGTCTGAGTTTCCTCCCACATTCCAAAGACATGCGCTTGGCATTAACTGGCATCCCTAAAGTGTCCCAGTGTGAGTGTATGTGTGTGTGTGCCCTGGTCCTCTAATGGATTAAGCCGGCATGGGAAGTGTGTCATTGTCATCAGTGACAACAGCGCCACAGAGTCACATACGTGTATGGTCTGACCCTAACCCTGTGGCATCGTGACCCCAATACTGAGCATTGCTATCTCGGATTGTAACTGACACAACCCAGGTTATCCACATGAAAACAGAGGATATGGACCAGAACTTAAAACAAATTCACAATCAAATACAGTGATGTTCTATATGGAAACCCCATATAGATAGAATAGTTATAGCAGTATAAGGCAAAACATGGTGTAAAAGTGCAGGCACATCCTATGAGCATCTTAAAATGTCTTAAAAAGGCGATGCAAACCCAGGTGCCCGACCCGAGGAGCACTGGAGACTCGAGAAGCTGTGGTGAGGTACATAACCCCGGAACTGACGGAGCTCACCTCGCCAGATGCAGTATAGCCACTCTGGTTCGTATCCCGCCCTGTGTCGGTTACGGATTGGTGTTAGAGTTCCAGTTGCCAGTTTCTCAGTTCATGATACTGAATTCAACGACTTTATTTTCTCGCAATTATCCCCAAAAGACGTTCCTTTTTCGCTTTCTGAAGTTACAATGCAAAATTTAAACAAGTAAAAGAATCTGCAGTGAAAAGAAATTTGGAGGAGTTTTAAATTATGCTATGGCAACAAAATGTAACAGTTTCACCAAATAGAAATAATTGAGTGCTATCTTACATTCAAAATCCAGGTAAATCAATAAACAGATTCACTAAGAAGATGCGCATCTGAGAGCATGATGTATGATTGCCCTCTGGTGTTCAAAAAATGCAACTGCATCAGAAGGCATAATAAACAGACTGCATTGTCCATATCTATGATGTACATCGTCACATTTTTGCGTCACCGGTACACTCCTAGTACCCGTTACCATGAAGTCCAGGTAAAGATAAGTCCAGGTACGCCTTTGAGTGCTTCTGGTTACTGGCACATGGTTGTGCTCTGGACGAATTGGTCACGGTGTGGATTCACTCCATCAGCTCCTGCCTCGCCAGGGGTGGGTTCCCGAGTCTCAGTGCTCTCTTCGGGGTCGGGTTTATTTCGGAGAAGGTAAAGTATTAGCGTGACGTGACGGCATCCATGCGACGCTCACACGTTACACCCAGAGGGCAGAACCAGTCTCTGGAAAAGACTTGGCCTCTTCCTCCATGTTAGCACCAAAATGACGTCTAGCTCAATAAATACTCTCCCAATGTACAGTAAAAATATAAAGAACGTTAATGCGGTTTCAACAGTGCAAACGTATCACATAGTACTATGGTATCATAATGCCACAAACAGGAGACGTCCCATATCCGCCGAATGAGGTGTGGGGGGGGGGGGGGGGGGACACTGAAATGAAATGGTTTAATGAATGATCCGCAACTCGCGCCTGGTGCCTTTGCGATACGACGATAGATTAGTTCCTACTTAATAAAACATCGAATAAAGTTCTTGGGGGGGAAAAAAATGGGAGTCTAAGCATCTAAACATGGGAACCCGCTCTAAATAGGTCATCGTCTTTAAGCGATATGTCTCAAACAGACAGTAAAGTGCAGAACTGCGATGAATGTAGATATGTGCGTTCACATTATAGTGTACAGTGCCTGGGGAAAAGCATCACACCCATTACAAAGAGCCTTACACATGTGGACGTTCAACTAATGAGAAAAAATCCTGAAAGTTCTTCTAAAAATGATTCTGAATACTTTGTAGAACCGCTTTTGCTTTAATTACAGCTTCGTATTTGGATACGTCTCTCCCAGCTCTGTACCTAGTCAGGGAATATTTCCTCCTAGCAGAAATGTTCAAGGCTCGGTTCCATTTCACAGCAACAGTCTGAGAACTTGGACTTGGCCGCTCATGTACAATCACCTTCCTGGCCTTAAGTCACTTTGGTGTTTCTTTGGCAGCATATTTATGGTTGTTGTTCTGGAAGGTGATTTCCTAAAGACTTGAGCGACCAGCCCAGGCCCTGCTAAAGAATTTTCCCCCATGCCGTACCGAGCTTGGCTTTTCAGTCCAAGTGTATAAGGCTGGTCTCATCTGCCCAGTTAACCACATGGAATCAGAACCACAAAGTACTTCAAGATATATATAAATATATCATACTGCCTCTTGCTAGTTTCCCTGATCAGTGTCCTCCTGGCCCAGTCATCTACAGTACTGTGCAAAAGTCCGAGTCCACCATTAGTTTAGATATACCATTGTTTTAGCAGGCTCTTTATTGGAATCCAACCAGCATATACAGGATTGCTTATCTATGCAGTATTTCAAAACTGAAAAAAGGTTTCTAGTGTGACTTCCCCTTACACTTGAGCAACAGCAGCATCTGACAGCTTCACCGGGATGCCAAATCCATTCTACAGTCTGAAGAAGCTTGATTAGGAAAGGTATTTCTGGAAGGGTACCAGGCAAGAAACCACTGTTTTGGAAGAAGAACAGGCTTCGATATGTTAAAGCTCACAGAGACTGGAATGAAAATCAGTGACAGAAAACAACAAACCTTAATCTGGCCTAAGACTTTTGTACAGCACTGTAATCTAGAGGCAAGGTGTTGGTGGGGCCATAAAGGTCTTTTTAAAGATATCATGTTCACCTTGATGCCCAGGGTTATGATGTCTAAAATACTCCTGGATTTGATTTCAGTTGGCAGAAACGTAAGCATTTTGACAGGGTATGATGTTTTTTTCAAACAGGCACTGTACTTTTATATTCCTTACTCATTTTCCCTTGCAAGTACCAAGTTCCGAGAAGAAAAAATGTTCGTGTGCATATCGAAAACGGATTAAAACTATAACAGCAGAACTCTAGAAGGCATCAGAGGAGTCCCAGACATGCTCGAGTTTCAGCTATCCAATGGAAGCAGCTCACAGTTGCGGTGTGAGCGATCAACAGTTATATATATATTCCGAACAAACATGACGTCACATCCCCAGTGTTATAAATCAGGAGGCTCGCTCGTGGCGACCGGTTCGGGAGACGGCGACTCCCTCATGCAGACGCTGCAGCGGCTAATTCTGTTCCTCTGCTCAGACCCATCTGTAAGAGTCCTCGTGTCCGGGGTGGCACCAAAGTTCGGGTCGTCCACACGCGTCAGCCAGAAGCTGTAAATGTTCTCAAAGTACTGGCACGTCCCCCGCGGGCCCTGACACTCCACGAATGGATGCGTGAGGAAATCCCGCAGGCAGCTTCCCGACGACGTCAGAGACTGGCCGCCGCCTTCGTCTCCGGAGCCGGTGTGCTGAAGTGCAGAGAGAACGTCAGTCAATCACGTGACACGGTTCGTTCCCGACGCGAGAAATCTCGATTATACCCCAGTTAGGTCCGACCCCGCAATCCGATTGGCTGAGAGATGTTCTAGGAGTGCCAGTATTGCACCGAAGCTCTCCAAAAAAAGGGATGTGATTTTTAACGTAGTGGAGCCTATGTTTTTTGTCTAAACCCTCTGAAAACTCTGTCTGCTTCTGCTTTCTTTAATTCCTCCTTCTCTTAATGTGCCATGGTGACTTCGCCGGGTCTTTTTCACATCGTCCACTTAAAATAAACCAAAGACACGAGCCTCCTTCATTTCCTCAGCTGATTGGAGGTTCATTCTTGGATCTGTTAAGTCCAGCTCTTAACCCAGAAAAGCTGCTGATGCTCTGTAACTCTCCCTTTGGTATAATACGTATGACAAACACGGATGGCACAAGACCTCCAACTTACCATCATGTACGAATATCCAAACCAGAGTCTCCTCCAGTTTGGCGGGCATGTAGGCGTGAACGTGGCCTGGCTGTGAATGGCGACGACCTGCGCCGGCGCCTCGCACACCACGCACCTGCTGATGTGTTCCCGGATCTGCGAGCCCGACACTGGCACCATGGGCAAGGCTGCGGTGGTGGACAGCCAGTAGGACTTGTCGTTGCGGTTGGAGTACTGGCAGACTTTGGAGTTGCAGTAAGAGAAGGGCATGGTGCTGAAGATGCGCACGCACGAGCCCGCCTGACCTGATGCGCACACACACACACACACACACACACACACACACACACACACACACACACACACACAGTGAGACAGTGATGTCTTACGTATTGGAATATAAATAATGATAAATAAGTGAAATGCCTGGGGCACGAGGTGTCTGTGTGAGGAGATGCATACCGAGGTCTTGTGTGTGCGCTTTCTCTTGCCCCTCCAAATACATTAAGCTGTACCCCTCCCATAACTCGGGCATATGCACAGGGCAAGACGGTACCTCTGTTGACTGGCTATGGATGACCAAAAGGAAGCCAGAGCTGATCATAGTGTGAGACCCAGGAGGACCTCTCTCTCCTTCTGACCCAACTGGACCTAGAGAGACGGACAAAAAGGGTGGTAGGGTGAATGGAAATCAAGCCCTTCATAAACGCAATAGCTGGTTGTGCCACCTTGAGTGGCAACAACATCAGACTTTCAGACACTGGAGGACTTTTGAGGTTCCAACAAAGCATCTCAATGGGGTTCAGGTCCGAAACTGAATGCGTTTGCATGCACTTAATGATCCGGAAATCAGATTATCAGCAATCCTATGCACTTGAGTAATGGATCATATCAAGCACTCCCACATTATCACACTACCCCCACCATGCTTCGCAGTTGGTACGATGTCCTTATTGTGGACTGTGGTGCTCCAGATGTAACCAGACCCACGTTTGCCAAAAAACGGCTTTGAGGGGGTCAAAGCTGTTCCTATTGGTCTGCAGTGGTTCACATGGATTCCATTATTCCCGGTCTCTTTTCTCATGGGTGTGGAGCCATGTATCACTTCAGTTTGGTCCAGTGATTGGTTGAGCTGAGGAAGCCTTACCCTGGAAGCCGTTTGGTCCCCTAGAACCCTTCTGTCCTTGGTCTCCGGGAGGTCCGGCAGGTCCAAATGGCCCAGGTTCGCCAAGGTCACCTCGCCGTCCCACTTGACCCTTAGCGCCTGGAATTAAGAGTCATTGGAGCAGGTGATAGGACATACAGTATGACAACAATATACTGTACCAGTCAAAAGTTTGGACACACCTTCTCACCCAGTGTCTTTCAAAAATCTTTCAAACTTTTTTGTTTACTACATAATTCCATGTGTTCCTTCATAGTTTTGATGTCTTCAATATTAATATTAAATGTAGAAAAAAACATAAAAAATAAAAAAAAACATCGAATGGGTCCAAGGTGTGTCTAAATTTTTGACTGGTACATGTTACTGACATGAATGCTAAACATAACAGACCTGATTTTCAGTTTCACAGATGGAGATCCGTTCTGACAAGTCCATCACAAGTTGAATTTTATCGCAATTCGAGGAGTTTAATATATACTGTATGCATCATAGTACAGCCTATATTAAACACGTTTAAACACAGCCATGGCTTTTCCTCACTACATTTCCAAGCCCTCATCACTCCTCCCACGTGACTCCCTACATCACGCACTGCCGATTTCCTCATCCGAGTGTGGGAGAGTACTGCAACTCTGGACAGAACTGCTTCTGCAATGTCTCAACATTTATTTCTGTCCAGAGCTGCATTAATTTTTCCCCCAAGATCTTGTATTGATGTTGGAGATTTGTTCCACTGAGCAAAGTCTTCTCCAGCACATCCCAAAGGTTCTCAATGGGGTTCAGGTCTGGACTCTGTGGTGGATAATCCATGTGTGAAAATGATGGCTCATGCTCCCTGACCCACTCTTTCACTATTTACCCTTCATGAACATCTTTTCCACGACCACAGGATGGGTCTTTGACATGGCTGTTTACCAAATGAGGAGCTCCTCACTCCATCAGTTAGGGTTCAATAACTGGTTGCCAGGTGAAACATAATCACCAATGCAGTAATTATCCGATGGGAGGCTCTTTTTTTATTTAGCTATCTGCTTAGTTAAATCCAGGTGCTGACCATTTATCTTGGCCGGGCACTGTATGTATGTGTGTGTGTGTGTGTGTGTGTGTGTGTGTGTGTGTTACCTTTTGGACCCCCTCTGCCATTACTGCCTGGTCGTCCTGGAGGGCCAATTGGGCCAGGTGGGCCAAGATCACCTTTAGCTCCGGGTGGACCTTGACAAGGCTTTTGAGGTCTTTCATCAATAACATACCCTGGCTCTCCTTTGGGACCTGGAGGGAAAGTATGAAATGAGATGAGACCGAACGGTCCCCAATAGTGGCAGCTTGGCACTGCCAGGTCTTCTGGTCCACAGTCTAGGACCTCCAGCGATGCTCCACCACAGTCTCACAGTCCCAGTTAGGAATAATCAATGCTGCTAGATGCTTTCTACTACAGTTTGTGCCAACATGATGTGTGTCTTAATGAATATAATGGCACTTGGGCACAGTCGCGATTCACCAGCCCCGACATTTGCCTTAGGGTCAGGTTAGAGGTTTGATGGGATCCGGCACTCCAGTATCCCCAGGACCCTGACTAGTATAAGTGGGCAAAACGGAGAAAAGAGACAGTCCTGACCTGGGGCTCCTGGTGGTCCCTTAGAGCCTTTAGATCCAAGGTTGCCACATGTTCCTGGTGGACCAGGAGGTCCCGGGAAACCAAGGAATCCTATGTCCCCTTTTGCTCCTGATGAAATGGATAATGCATTAATACTGTTGTCATAATAAAAGTGAAGGCGTTTAGGTTGAAGCATAATAGCAAGAGTTTTTTGTATGACCTTTTTTTCCTTTGCAGCCTTGAATTCCTGGAGGCCCAATGGGACCACGGGGTCCAAAGATTCCTTTATTTCCAGGATAACCATGTACACCTGGGTCACCAACATCACCACCCACAGGAATCACCTGGCCTGGTGTCCCCTTTGGCCCTCTTTGTCCTGAAATAGTCCCACAGATACACAAAAGTGAGATGCTACTATATAAAGTGAATACTTACATATAGTATCTAAGCCGCCCAAGGAGGTCGGGTCCTGTTTTCAGTCTTGGTCCTCCCAATGTTTCTTTCTTATAACGTTTAGGGAGTTTTTCCTTGCCAGTTTGGGATTGGCCTAATAATTTAGAAGATAATCTAAAATTGTAAAGCTCCTTTGTGCTATTTAAATTAAGCTGACTTACTCCTATAAATGGGACACTTTAGAGCTGCCATTTGACCTAATGCATGCCTTTGGACTGCGGGAGAAATGGGGAGTGCCCAGAGGAAACCCTTGCAAACACCAGGAGAACATGCAAACTCCATACAAGCAGCGGTCGGGCTGGGATGGGACTGGTACGAACTCTGGCCACTTTAAAGGTCAAAGCATTAATTGTTGAGAGACATCCTAGCCCAGTCCACCCAAAGGTAAAACGGACACACACCTGGTGGACCATCGCAACCCATCGGACCCTGTTCTCCACAACGTCCTGGTTTGGGGTTTCTGCAGCTGTTACCACAAGTACCAGGAGGACCAACATCACCAGATGGCCCTATAAAGACAAAAGAACACTTAGACGACTATTATTACAACTATTATTGGTCACACAGGGACACAAACAGGGACACGACATGTTGACACCACCTGGCTAGTCGGAGACAGGCAGACAAAATACTCTTACACCTCAGAACACAGTCTGAAAACACAACGCAAACCTCACCTCACCAGAGGTGAGATACAAATCACAGAATTAGAGCACTGGAATGAATGACAGTCTGAGCGAAGTGTGTACCTGGGCATCCTGGTGGTCCAATACAGCCCTTGATCCCTCCTTGGGAAGGACCCGGAGGCCCAGGGTCTCCCCTACATCCCTTTTCACCAGGTAAACCAACAGGCCCACGGTTCCCAGGAAGACTTATCCCTGAAAAGAGGGAGACAGAGGGCCATCTAGTCTGTAAGCATCACATACGGTTGCACGGGGCATGTGGTATTTCGGGTATAACGTTCCAGAGAATTTACATAACCAAAAGTTTGTGGACAGCGATAAATTTGTTTTGCATTTATTGTACCTTATCTTGAGCTTATATCGTCTTATAAGGGCCTTGTTCAAGGACCCAAAAGTGGCAGCTTGGCAAAGTTGGGATCTGAACCCTGGACTTTATCTTCAGCGGTACCTTAACCGCTAAGGCACCACAGTCCAATTCAAACACACAGTGCCATCAGTGAGGAGTTACAACAGATTGCTGCTAGATTCTGGAAATATGTTGGCCAACAAGTGCTCACAGTTGGCATTCCAATTCATCTCGAAGGTCATAAGGTCAGGGTTCTGTACGAACCAGGCCGCCATCAAAGTTAGTAAAGCGTTCCTTTAGGGACTTTGTTGTAGGAGCGCAGGCAGAGGGTAAAGTAACAGAGATCATAAAAGGGGTGTCTACATACTTTTGGCTATAGAGTGTATCAGTAAAGACTAGTATGCATTCATTTACATACACAGTTACCTTGCGACCCTTTTTTGCCCCTCTCTCCCTTCAATCCGTCCAATCCATTAAGTCCTGGTGACCCAGGAGGACCTGAAAAAGATTATAAATATAGACCTAACAGAATATCCACACAAGTTTAGGTTAGACATGTACCCGTATGTCGATCGGCCGGTGGCCGAATCAGTGAGGTCCAGCTAAAAGCATTAGTATAAGAGCATGAGGATGTACCAGTACCTTTTAGGCCATAACTGCCCTGGTGTCCCTTGGGTTCCCTGGAGGCCCCGTCAGGGCCCTGGTGGGCCATTATGACCACACCTTCCATTGTCACCACCCCCGGTGGCCCACGCACACCTAGGAGAATAAGGATAAAATCATAAAATTATCTATATCTGTAGTTTCTGTCATACATGTACTGGATCTATCACTTTTTCAAAAATTCATACCGTGAACCATATTTATGAAAAGCATAACTGGAATTTCCTTCATGACCGAGTCCAGGAAAAAAAAAAAAAGAAGAGCGGGCAGGCAACCCATAAACACAACTACCCTGATCTCCTTGATCTCCCTGGTAAAATCCTTGAGTATCTGTGATGCGATGAGGTGGAAGTGGGGAAAGGTGGTTACTATTGATAAGACAAAAAATACAACAGTTAAATAACCGACATCCGACTAATCCTAACTCTAGAATCTAACCCATAATCCTAACCCTAGAACGAGAACCTAACTGTAGAAGCTACCTCCTAACCCTAGAAGCTAACCCCTAAATCCTAATCCTAGAAAATAACCGCTAATATTAATCCTAGATTCTAACCCTAATTCTTAATCCTAACCCAGGAAGCTACCTCCTAACTCTAGAAGCTAACACCTAATCCTAATCCTAACTCTAGAAGCTAACCCCTAGTCCCTAATCCATAATCCTAACTCTAGAAGCTAAGACCTAACCCTAAACATAATCCTAACTCTAGAAGCTAACCCCAATCCTAACCCTAGCAACTAACTCCTAACCCTAATTCTAACTTTAGAAACTAACTCCTAACCCAAGAAAGTAACCTCTATCCTAATCCTAACTCTAGAAGCTAACCCATAACCCAAGAAACTAACCCCTAATCCTAACTCTAGAAGCTAACCCATAACCCAAGAAGCCACCCCAACCCTAATCCTAACTCTAGAAGCCAACCCCTTACCGTAGACTTTAATTCCAAACCCCTAAACCCTAACCCTAGAACCTCACCCCTAACACCTAATCTGAACTTTAGAAGCTAAACCATAACCCCAGAACATAATGCCTAACCCTTAACCCTAACCCTAGAGGTTTACCCTTAACCCCTAACCCTAAGCATATATAAATAACTGTAACTTACCACAAGTGCCATCATCACCACGCGGGCCTCTCACCCCTGGAGATCCGGCTACGCCCACTGAATCTCCTTTTTCACCTAGACGTAAACATTTACAAAGTACAAGTTCTTGCAGCAGTCTTATCCTGTCAGGTTTTTAATCAAAGCACAGTTTAAGGATCACTGGTCAGACTGTTATTGATTTCTTGCTGAATTGTATAGGGTGAGAAGAGCCATGTTCAAGCCGGTTAGACTTTGCTATAGTTAATCATACTGTTTAGTGGTGGTTTAATCGTTTCAGATTTTAAATCCAAATCATGGTACACGTTACCTTTCTGACCAACAAATCCAAGTTTACCGGATGCTCCTGTTTCCCCAGTCTTCCCTAGGTCACCCTGACAACAATCACAAAATAAACACATAATATTTAAAATCATCAGTCTTTTGGGTTCTGCTTAGCTACAGATGTACAACAGATGACGTGGGTTCACCCCGATGACAGAACTGAAGCGGTGCTCGGGAAGCTGCCCTCTCGTCAAAGGAGAAAATCACCAAGTGGCGGATAAAAAGATCCAAACTATCAAGCTCCGGTTTAAGAGCCTCTTCGTCGTTTTTTTATACACAACCTCTGGTACATCAGCAGCACATTTACTATTTATCAATTAATTCAGCACAACTGTTAAGTAATCGCTGCAGACATCCAAAACCAGCCACACTCTTACATCCTGCTCAAAAACACTCACTGTATCTCCAGGCGGTCCAGAGCACCCAGTGACGCCTCTTTGCCCTGATAAGCCTGGAAGTCCAGGATCACCAGGCTCTCCACTGAGACCTTGGGGTCCTGGAGGGCCACTATCATACCCTGGAGGTCCACAGGTTCCATCATTGCCATTTAAACCCTGTAGACCCCGCACCCCTTTTTCACCTGCAACAGAGATTATTTATTACAAGTCATTCTACCATATTATGCACGAACAAACGAAACGAGGCTGTTCTCATGTTTCTGACCTCTCTGTCCCAAGGTCCCAGTCTGTCCACGGGGTCCGGGCAGCCCTCTATGTCCCTTTATGGGCATCACAAAAACGTTGCCTGGTGGTCCTGGATCTCCAGTCCTGCCTGAAAGAAAGATTTATTCCCACCTATATTACAACACATCCCAGTTTTACATTACAACTGCCGTGTGTGTGTGTGTGTGTCTGTTGGAGTGTGTGTTTTTTCTTTATGTTTAAGTGATATGTTAATCACGTTATCTGCAAAACTACACACGCAACCTGTCGAGACATAAAGTTACATTAAACATGCCTTTGAGTACCTTTCTCTCCTGCGATGCCACATTCCCCTGGGACACCCGGCCGTCCATCAGACCCCTGCTCGCCTTTGGGGCCAGGAGGTCCTAGAGATCCCCTGGGACCCGTGCCACCAGGTGTGCCATCCCTACCAGGCAGTCCAGGCCAGCCTGAATGGGATGACATCATTTGTACTGTATCATGCACCTGTATTATTGCACATTCTCATACAAGTGATATTCAGCTTGCTCTAAGTGATCTAGTCATTGCTGAACCAAAATTATTGTATCGGGGAACCTCGGGTCTACATCCCATGAGACAGACCAGGCCCCCAGTAATGAGTAGGCCTTACACTGGCATGTAGCAGATGCCCTTATCCAGGGTGACTTACAATCCAAGCACTGGCTCAAGGACCAAATTGGCAGCTTGGCAGGATTTGAACCCTCGACTTTCCAGCCTGTAGTCCAGTACCTTAACCACTAGGCCACCACAGTCACCACAGTCCGTACCACAGCTTGGTGGAAGAGGAGGTAAAACTGCCCCTCTTGGTCTACTTTTGGTCCTCCAAGGTCTCTATCCTACACCAAATCTTCCTTGGGCTCTGAGGTGCCAGACACCCAAGTCACACCTGGGAAAACCAACTCAAACTTTACCTGATCGGAGGTGGGTACCTATATCACCTAGCCAGCCCAGGTCAGATCCTGCCATGACCAGGCTCCTGATAAACCAAGGGTTCTGTGAATGAGTTCCTGTGTGTCACCTGACCAAAGCCTCCCATGTTGCTGGGTCCATATTACAAATTTGACTGCATTACCCTTCATTCCATTTGGACCGGGATCTCCACTCTCCCCTTGTAGCCCTGGCGGTCCCTGAACACCCGGGCATCCCGGAATACCGGACGGGCCTTGTTTCCCAGTTACCCCTTTGGGACCACTTCCCAGTAAGCCAGACTGCCCGACATTTCCTTTCTGGCCACGGCAACCTGAAAGACATGCACATCATTTCATGGATTCACGTCTCCCCATGGATTCCATATGCTTACTGAATTCTGTCAAGCAGACCCTACTTACCCGGATTTCCTACGTTGCCTGGGGGTCCTGGGTCACCCTCTGGTCCTGCTGATCCAGCGTCACAGTGCAGGGGAGAAGGTCCAGCGCAGCCTTTTGGTCCAGGCTGGCCATTGTTTCCTGGCTCTCCTTTCTTACCGGGATCACCAGTTTCACCAGAAAGTCCTGTAGAAATCCACAAAGGCATGCGGAGATCTGTTTTCCTTTTTTTTTGTTCTTATTACGCATTTGCTGCTTGGCACCTTAGGAACTCATGTTGACCCGTGCTGCTGAACTCTCACATACAGGACTTTATGATGGAAATCCGATAATAAACATAAATACACGTTCAGCAGAAACCGTACTCATCGTACTAATTTAGATTTTCGAAGCGCTGAACTCGTGCAGTCTAACACCAGATTTGTCCTGGTGTATCGTTACCGTGTTGATACAGAGTGTGTTATTTAGTTAAGGTTACAGAACCTGATTTGGACAGTTTTCTTTATGACTACACTTACAGTTCTGTAACACTGCTTACAAATGGACTTAACCAAGATAAAATGTGAGCCACAGATGAATGTTGCTCCGGATATCCAGCCTTCTTGCTTTAATCCGAGTGTTTCTCTGGGCTCTGGGTTTGGAGACACCTCTTCCTAAAGCAGGTTCGTACCTGACCTGAGGAATCCCAGACTGTGACTACATAAAGTTTCCAGTCTCATGAAACAGGTGTTTAATTTACAGTTCGATAGTATTCTTTTGAACCCCGCTTGAAACTTCTATATGAAACGCTTCGATTTACGTTATATTCAACTTACGATGGATTTGTCAGAACGTATCCCCAAGTCGGGGATTACCCTGTACTGAACTGCCCGCTGCTTAGAACTAGTCACACAGTGAATATGGGTTGAGCTGCTGACAATAATACGCTAATAATCAATTCCTTTGCCCCAGATGCCACATTTTGGGGGCCCGTCCCCAATCTTCCTTGCAAAAATCCTTGCAGAGGCAGGTGGTGGATTTTTGAGCCAAGCCCAACCTGGGATATGAACCCAGACACGTGGGCGCTGATGTTTCCACCAGCTTTCATAACAATAAAGGAATTGACCTTATAGTGATAGTGACTGATATTTCTAAGACACTTGCAACACTAGCTTGCAAACTCAAGAATTAGCAGTTATGTATCTATTAATTACTTAGTTTCTGTTTTTTGAACTTTTACTACAGACGTATTTGACTAGATAAATGAGTTTCAAAATATATATATCATCTAAGCCACCTAAGGAGGTCCCTTTTTGAGTCTAGGATCTTCCTTATAACGTTTAGAGAGTTTTTCCTTGCCACTGTCGCCCTATTCTTGCTCAATTTGGGACTGGCTTTAGATATTAGAAGACCATCTAAAATTGTAAACACTTGACAATGCTCCATAAATAAACTTTGACTTGAATAGTCACTCTATCGTACCTTCTCTACCAGGTGGTCCTGTCGGTCCGGGGACTCCTTTAGCTCCTGGTCGTCCATCTTGCCCAGCACTGCCCACCAGCCCCATGCTTCCTACCAACGAGTCTCCAATGGGTCCCCTTAACCCAGGAAATCCACGATTGCCAGGTGTCCCAGGAGTCCCAATATAATTCCCACCCTCATGTCCAGAATCTCCTGAATCCCCGGCACTACCACGAATCCCTGATAAAGACAGAAAGCATATCAATCGTGTCACATGAGCTGTGGTTGTATCTATCCAGAACAGGCAATGTGTAACAGAAGGTGTGCGCAAGCCTTATTATGCAGCTTTAGTGTCATTACCTGGTGGGACCAAAAGGACCTGGATCTCCTGTGTTGCCCTTCTCTCCTTTGGGTCCATCAGGTCCGACATGCCCATGGGGTCCTGGAGCTCCATAGTCGCCTGGCAATCCTGAACAGAATATACAAGCGTAGCAGTCGAAAAGACTTAGAGAGTGTCCAAGCACAAAACTGAATGTGCCATTTGAATAAGTGATAAATGTATTCATAAACTTTATGCATTTATTCGTCTATGATCCAGCACTCTATCGACCAACCAATCCATTATTTAACCATACCAGTTTTGTTCTGCTGTTCTATTACCTGGGTCACCGATCTCCCCTTTAGGTCCTCTGGTGCCACTTTCAGCAGGACATCCTGGCGGTTTGTCGCCTATACGGAGAGCAAAGTCTACTCAGCATGGCATTTAGCAAAACACAGAACACACAGCGCCTACAGAAAATTATCGTATCGCTTGGAGATGAGCCAGTTTCAAGCTGTATTTACACGTTGCCACATAGCATTCAAGTAACAAGAAACAGCCAGCCCAGCCATTTCTTGGTGAGCACCACCAACCCACTGATTGTTTTAACAGATTTTGGTCAGGACTCTGATTTGGCCACTCAAGGACATCACATTTACATTTATTATTTTAGACCTTATCCGGAGCAACATACACCTGATACCACCTTTCAATCCAAGCAAGCGTGGGTTAAGGGCCTTGTTCACTGACCCAACAGTGGCGGATTGGCAGGTTCAGATTTGAAACCCTGGCACCTTCTGCTCCATTAGTTTTGAGTCCAGAATCACCACAATCCCCAAAATGATAGTTTCACAGAGTAGCTGTATTAAAGTACTTACAAAGTACTTACCTACATTTAGGCATTTATTCTTTTATTTAGCAAATGCCCTTATCCAGAGCGTCTTACAACTGATTCAACCTTACAATGGTGGGTTAAGGGCCTTGCTCAGGGGCCCAACCGCTAGGCCACCACTGTCCCACCTTCCTAACCTTATTGCACAGTAGGTAGGATGTATTTTGGATGGTGTGAAAAACAGGCAAAAACATGTTGAACACGTAGCCTTTGATGATTGGAATTGTTGAGTAGGAGTTGTCAAAACTCCGGTGAGACGGAAGGCACAGCCTTTAAGAATCGAATAATCACTTCATATAAACTAACAAGCCTTACCTTTAACCCCTTTAGGCCCAACAACTCCTTTGCATCCTGTGCGTCCTTGCTCTCCAGATTGTCCCCGCTGACCTATTGGCCCAGGAATTCCTTGGCCCTCTGGTCCACGTGGGCCCCTGAGACCTTTGGGTCCGGGCCTCCCTGGAAAACCCCTGTTGCCAGGAAAGCCTGGAGTGCTTTCACCCTGATTAAAATGATAGGCATCAGTGAGTGGGACGATTTGATTATGGTCAGGCAGCATGTAGAACATCTTAATTACTTGAATTGTAAATGAATGAACCTCCGATCGCCCCTTGACTAGTTTATTATTATCAGTGCACCTAATTGTATGGACAGACAAAACTTGCGATGTTCAGTAGGAGTACTCTTTCACAGTGCCCCCATCATGACCGACCTCTGGACCAAGATCTCCTGGAGGCCCTGGATCTCCTTGATCCCCTCGTCTGCCAGTGAATCCTGGCTTACCAATCAGTCCTGGTGGGCCGAGATCTCCCTTGGAACCTTAAATCAAAACAAAACATGTAGCCATTTGGGAGCACAATATGAGATTCGAGCTGTGCGGGGGGTCTTACCCTTAATCGGACACGTGGTTCCTTTTTCACCCTTCTTCCCTTTGATACCTTCCAACCCTGGACGGCCCTGTGAAACACACAATATAGAGGTCAGGTCAACTTTTTCAGTGTATTCTTCTTCCCAATTTGATAACGCCTCATTCCCCTGTCCCTGCATGGTGACCTCTCTGCTTAGGGAGGAGAGCTGTAGGCCAGCATGTGCCTCCATATGTCCCAAGGCCGCTTCTCTTTCACCAGCAGGTGGCAGGCTTATATAGCGACGGCAAGCACGGGGAGATTTAACCTCATCCATGCTTTCCTCCCTCAAACAGTCTGACCAGAGGCAACGAGACTCCAACTCAAAAATCGGTCCCTGCGTCCTTGGAACTTCATATTTAACTTCTGAAATATAAACGCTGAGGACTTACACACGATCCTTCCTGACCAAGATCTCCAGAGGGACCCCTTTCCCCCTTTGAACCACGATATCCCGTCTGTCCATTTTCACCCGGATCCCCAGGTTTACCTGGCTTACCCTGAGGGCCTACTACCGGGGTGGGAGGACAGACACAGTCACCGTCAGCACCTGCAAAGCCACGTACGTACAGAAAAGTTCAGAAATGTTTGCATGTGATTTTGTGTTAACCTGCTGTGAAACATGCCATTAAGGACTCTTTACTTAATTATTGGAATGGAACAGATTTTGGATGTACCACAATATAACCATGCAGTCACCTTTCGTGCCATTTTGGCCTCGCTGACCAGGAGGACCTCTGTCTCCTTTGTCACCTTTTTCTCCTCTTTGTCCAGGGATGCAATTGACTCCTTTGTTACAAACACACACACCACAATATAATGTGTCTCTAATTACTCAGCAGTCTTCCGTTTTAGGGAAGTAGCGCTAATGCATGAAGCCACATTAACAAGATGCCAACAGGTCGTGCACACTGTTTATTAGGTACACCTTGCTTGTACCGGGTTGGACTTCTTGGACCCTTTTGCTTTCTGAACTGCCGTAATTCTTTGCGGCATAGATTCAAAGGCTGCACGTCCCACAGGTGCTCTACTGGATTGAGATCTGGTGACTATGGAGGACGTATGAGATGATTTAAGCTGTGGGGCGTTACCCTGCTGGAAGTAGCCATCAGAAGATGGTACACTGTGCCCATAAAGGGGTGCACATGGTCAGCAACAATACTCAGGTAGGGAATTACCCCCACACCATGACACCGCCAACAGCCTGATGCTTGGTTTGGACTTGAGCAGCACGTCTCGATCATGCCTACATGCCTACAAGCTGCTGCCATGTGACTGGCCGATTGGATATTTGCGTTAACGAGCAGTTGAACAGGTGTACCTGATAAAGTGTTCGTGCAAGTGTTAGAAAAGACAGAGCGATGCCGTCTTATCCTACCGAGGGTGCCAGGTCTTCCTCGAACACCTTTGGGCCCCGGAGGGCCTCGTTTTCCAGGTTCCCCTGCGACAACGAAGCTCGTTCCAGGCTGTCCTTTTTGACCTTTCAGCCCTGGAAAACCAAACCGGCCCCTGGGTTTACCTTGGGGACCTGACAGAAAAGAGGAAAAGACGTTTGCTACATTAGCATTGCGTGTCAATATATTTATTTTTCGGCCCCTTTGCTTTGTGTAGCGACTTGTTTTGGTTTCTTTGCCATTTCAAATTTCAATTGAAAATCATCCAAGTCTCCTACACTTGCCTGGATCAGGGTCCCCGTATTCAAACATACACAAACCTGGGTATAGATATTCCTGGGGACCAGGCTGACCAGGGAAATCCCATGAGTCCCAAGTCCAATATTTTCCTTTTTCATCACCGGGGGGCCCGGACCGGACGATCCTTTATATCCATCCATTGATGCCTACGAGTTTTTAACAGGAAATTCACAAAACTGCATGTAAACAATCACCCACTTCCCTCCCTCCATGTGGCCATATTGTTGAAACAAGGGGGTTTAAAAATGTTTAAAGCTTTCATGATTTCCATTATACACAAAGCTCTGGGTCATGGTAAGGGAAAATTGGATTACACAGGAGAGACTTTAAATGGGACCCCCTGACATTTTGTACTGATGAAAACATGAACTGATGATGGGGATGATTTGGCCATACCTGAGCTAATAGAAAGGCAGTTGGTTGGCCTGGAGGGACCCAACATCGCCAGGGAATCCCCTGCAACATTCCAAAACACAATGTTAGAGAAATGATCTGTAACGCAAAAAACAACACGACAGAAATATATTCACCTAGGGATAAAGTTAGGTGTAAAACCTTTGGTCCTTCGTATGCCAATAAGAACCAGGGAGGCCAGGGTCACCTTTGCTCCCCCCTGTAAAGGTACAAAAAAAAAAGAGGTTGCACCCAGATCACCCCCAACTCACTATGTTTACGCCACAAAAAGTTATTATCTTAAAAGGCCTACTCACATTTGTGTAGCTAAATGATCTGACGGTATTATCCTCAAAAGAGATGCCAAAACATGGCAAAACACCACACACACACACATACACACACCACACGTTCACACTCTGCTCTGTACCTTAAGTGCTCGTTACGCCGGGGCCTCCAGGACGGCCAGGGCTTCCCTTTTAAATTAAGAAGGCACAATGTGTTATGGATAAACCACACCCTACAGTAACAATTAGGTTGTGGATGTAAGGTGGAGGTAGGGCAGTCACACACTCACCATAGGTCCTGGAGGCCCCCATATCACCTTTCTGTCCGTTCCCTTTGCTTTCTCCAGGAGGTTCCAGGACCACCCTAACAAACCCAGATTCGTCAATGAAAAAAAGACCATGACAGTGACTAGTGTTGCCATTGTGCCATTAATACAGGTAACGAGTGGAGGACAGAAGAGCTTTCTTAAAGAAGAAGGTACAGGGCTGTGAGAGCCCAGCAAATCTAGCTTATTTTGCGGGTGGGACCAAATACTTATTTCCACCATAATTTACAATTTAAATTATTTTAAAAACAATCCTACAAAATGTGATTTTTCCTGGATTTTTTTTTTTCTCATTTTGTCTCTCATAGTTTGAAGTGTACCTATGATGAAAAAAATTACAGACCTTCTCTCATCTTTCTAAGTAGGAGAAACTTGCACAATCAGTGGCTGACTAAATACTTTTTGCCCTACTGTAATATATATTTATTACACACACACAATATATATTAAGTACCCAACACATAAACTGAATTAGAAAGCAGCTTAAATAAAAGTTCATCAAAATCTCAAATATCGAACACACAACACACACACACAAACAGATCACACAAACACACACACACACACACACACACACCACCATACTTACTCTAGGGGGCCAATCAGGTCCACAGACTCCTTTAGGTCCACGCTCACCCTAAATGGCAACATCATCAGTGCTGACATAGGTACATTAATACAGAGCAGAGCTTCACATTTGTTTAACCCCTGGCCTTCCTCCTGGTCGGGTTAGAATGAGTTCAGGCAAAACACAGGGGGCATGCCATTATATTTTGGGCATAAGTCTTAGGCCCCACCACTAGATTTGTTGTTTATTGTTTGTAATGCTATAATGACCATATGTAACCTATTGTCCATTCTAATCTTTTGTGAGCTTTGCCATATCTTATTCTGAGAAGTGGAAAGGTTTTCTTGGCTGGAACCCTTCCAAAAAAGACCATTCCCCTGGTGTTTCCCGTCTTTCCCGTCTTCCTGTCCGTCCATCCATATCCCATCGCAGTTCTTAGTTCCTACTATCGCAATACAAAACCCGGATTCTGTCGTCTGTCCATCTGTGCCTCCAGTTGAAACCACACAAATAATAGCTGCATACTGCGAGAGACATGACGTTAACCTTACCTTGTCTCCTTTTAGGGAAAAGCTCTGTCTGGAGGTTCTATTCTACTATTTTCAAAAGGACCAGGGGGAACCAGGTAGCCCTTGATTCTCCCTTCGAAACACACAAACCAATTAGGTCATGATACGCACAGAGAAAGACAGACAGGCAGACAGACAGACAGATGCTCTTACCGCTTTCCCCTCTCTGACCAGGTAGTGACCTTCCTACATCTCCCTACAGGAAACAAAAAGTAAATAAAGCGTATAAAACGATTATCATTTATGCACAAAATAACTGATTCAACTGGTCCCGGTTTTATAGTGTGTGAACAACTTCTTTCAGTTCTGATTGGTTCTACTTCTATCATTTTTCTTTCTTTGCGATTCTAAGTGTTAAAAACAATGCCCACATTTTCTTGTATAGGTTTTTTAAACAACAAAGCCCCTGCAATTTAACTAAAACCAATTACTAGAAAACTAAATGACCTAAGGTTTAAAAATTGTAAACAAAAGTGCTCTCTTCTAGTTTCACCATATCTTAAAACAAACTTCTTTATTTTCACTTAAAAAATTTCTACCATTCTTGTATACAAAAATTTAAAAAAAAAAAAAAAAAAGTATTTTATTTCCCTGCAATTAAAAGGAAAAAATGATGGTATGATTGGGCCCTCTGGTGTTGTTCAAAAAAAAAAACTGCAATTTGCGTTAGATGGCATAAATAACAAGAAACACATAATCCAAACTCGACGATAAGTCCTCCTGATAGCAGGAGCCTGTTTTCATTATTTGTGTGTTGTGTTTTGGTGTTTGTGTTTCTATTCCCTAAATTACTGCCTAAACACGTATTACTTCTTTTCCTTTTAAACACGCATGACACGCATACAAATTTCGAGACTGTGTGCGCAGTATATAGGACTCACTGGAGGACCCCCTTTGGCCCGGAGGAACCGTCTGGAACCTGAGAAAAGAGCAGAGGCAGAGGTGATACACATGAGGCACTTGTGCTGTAATGCCATAAAAAAAATCTCCATTCCATCTAGCAATGAATGAATTATTCTCTCAGTTTATCAAAGTACTAAATGATAATCTTACATTAAATCCACGTAATTCCAGGTGGTCCAGTTTCCCCTGGGGGCCGGAAAAGGTCCAAAAAATCCCTGTCAAAAAAAGAAGGGAGGATTTAATACAATTATACTGTACACTCACAGAGTAACCATTATTATGTACAAAGATCTGAGACATATGAGACGATTAGTTAAACAACTGGTTCTCGTAGGTCCGATGTAAAAGACCTGAAGCTAACCTTGAGAAGGGTCAAATTGTACTGGTATTTATCTCAGAAGCAGCCCCCGACGTGTGGGGTGCCACCCCAATCAGCCAATCAGTAAAGTGCCTACTTGACAGTGAACCAGGGAGGGGCAAACCAGCAAACCAGTGGCAGGGTGCCCTAGATTCACTGATGACTTGGTAACCAAGGCTACCATATGTCTGGTCCAAACAAAATAGACTGTGGCACGAAATTACAAAACAATTTTTTGAGAAATGGATGTTGAAGCAGTGGAAGAAAGGGACAGGTCTGGGGGAAAACCAAACATGGGGTCCTGCTGCACAAAGTTGGTTTTTTGATGAATAGTTTGAGGAGGAAAAGAAAGAGTTTCAAAGTGTTTGACCAGCTTTCCAAAAAATTTCCCAATAGATATCAGGCATCTACGGGAAGTGCTGGAAACAACAAAGTCCATTTCCCGTGGTGGTGGTGTCTCAATTCCAGATACCACAGTTCACTTTCAGAGATCCTGAAGATCTTTTCAAAGTCCATGTGAAGCAGGGTCAGAGCTGTTTTGGGTCTTCACAGCGTACATATTTAACAGTTTTGCTGATCAAAATCTTGTTAATTTCTTTGTTCCCTTACTGTATCTTCTTTGCTCTACAGTTCTAGGCTCAGATCAGGAAACAGGTCCAAAGGTAGGTATATGAAATGACAGTTACACCGAGCTGTGTGCAGCTCCTTTTCAATACTTTTCAATTTGTCGACCATTTAAAAAACCCAGCTGAAAATAAAAAAACTTACAATGAGATCCAGGATCAACCAGGGGGCCCCCTCCGGAAACCCTGTCAAACGGTGAAGACGAGAAGAAGGACAGCCAGTTGTTACATTTGACTTGCCACGAAATGAACTTTAAAGATAATGATAAAGTTTTATGCTGGGACTCACAGGTGAACCACAAATGGAAACACATCTGACTGAAGGATCACCTTTTCTCTCCTTTAAGTCCTGGAAAACCCTACAAGAGAAAGAAAATTCTAGGTATTAATATATTGTCATGTATACAGTATTATTGGGCACACACAAAAACTAATTTGCAATTATATACACACACACACACTCCGGGTGGCAATGTTGATGGAACTCTGTGACAGATTGGCACCCTGTTACGGGGGTGTCCCTCTGTCCATGCCCCAAAGTGAATTCCGAGTCAAAGCTCCAGACACTTCCTGCAACCCTGACCGGGTTAATGGTATTCAAAGTCAAAGTCCTCCACTTTAAGGCCCGAGGTCTTAAAGAATTTAAGGGAATCTGTCCTTATATACATCTAATTCACGTCTGAATGACAGAAATATAGTACAAGGCGAACCCTGTGAGACATCTGCTGACAGAAAAGAATAGAAATTGGCACAGCCTTAAAAAAAAAACGCAAAGAGCTACACGGTAACATTTTGACTTTCTTTTTCGTTACGTGTTTACGTTTTATTACCAATAACAGGAAAACAAAGATAAGAATTGCTGTATTGTATTGTATAGTAGTGACTGTATCAAATGTTTTCATTAACTGTGCTTTGATTAATGTTTAATGGGTTTAAAGTAAAACACTATGTGCAAAGGATCTAAACTACTACATGACTACTAAAGGGTCCATTTCGGTCAACGTCATGTTTTCACAGGCGCTACTTTCCACTGGGATCGCTGATTGTGGTCCTTGCGCTATAATATCTGGACCCTGAAGCAAAAACAGAACCAGTATTTCTTACCATTGGTCCCCAAGGAATCCATTTTCTCCAGGAGGGCCAAGTAATCCTGGGGATCTCCTTTGGTTTTTTCCATTACAACCGTCAGGCCCTGGGAGCCTGGGAGACCAGGAGGGCCGCCAGGGTCCGGGGTAACCCCTGGGATCAAAATGCCAAGTTAGGCTATCGTAGAACTTTATTTTCACACCACCTATTTAGTCTTACACACTTAAAGCCTTTTTTTCTCATTCCTTATGGGGCTGCTCCAACTACTACAAGGTATGATGAAAAATTTGACAGGGGATAGGGACTCTCACATCTACTCCGGCAAATCCGACTGGCACTGGATGTCCAGGCAGTCCTGGCTGCCCCCTCTAAAAGTAACATGGTGGGTAATATATAATATAAAGGGTTTGATACAAGCATTTGCCACATGGCATAAGTACCTTGAGGTGTGTTGTGTGAGAGGAGAGGATCTGTACTACTTTACAGCATCTCCTCTTGGTCCAGATTCCCCAGGAAGTCCCTGGAATCCACCGTGTCCCTTTGGGCCCACGTTGCCCCTGGTAATCCTCGTATACCAGGAGGGTCCCTGAGGGCCCTGTTCAACACTCTACAACCCCTGGCAATCCCTACAGAGAGATGACCCACGTCACAAGTCTGTATGAAGCATCACACTCTCTACGGCTCATCTTCTTTCCGCATCGCTTCCCATCAACTCCTTCCATTTGCAACATGCCCACCATTTTCAATGGTAGATGGGTGAGGGTGGGCACCCCTGACCGATCTGGGGCTGCACTGCGTGTTTTGGACGCATTTTCCTCCCTTAAAAAACCACCATTAAAAAAGGGAAAGGATTGACTTGTGCCATTTTCCGTCACTTTCAAATCAGATGGGAGAGCCCCTATTGAGTGAGTCCTCTTTCTCTGTCCCTGTCAGTAGGTCCTCACCAAGAATCTTCTGGCATTTCACACATGGAGTCACTAGAGGGCGTTGTAGTCTTAGGAAATCGTTTTTAGACCACCAAAGACGTTAGACTAAATAAGCTCTACAATCTGAGATGATGTCAGAAAAGAATAAGCCACAGTCAGTCTGGACTCCTGGGTGGTGGAGCCCAGAGCATTTAGGTGAGACGCCTGATTCCGCTTTCAGGCTTCCCAGGTAATGTGGCGCGCAGAAATGAAGCGAAACAAACGCTCATACTGTTTATGTGCGCCCATTTTTTTAAGATTCAGAACACACCAAGCACCCCCCTCCACACAGACGCATTTTTTCAAACCTCATTCCTACACTGACGTCCCTTCAAGGAGGATCCGCTGAAATCTCATTAATGCAGATTTTTCCCCATAGTTGTTCTGTGACATTTGGAGGCCTTCTCTTAATTAAAAAAAATTGCCTTTTCCTCCTTCCTTTGACTCAACTGTGTCCTTTTTCCGCTTCTCTGTCCTCCCTGACCCTGTGAGTACACCACATGTCAGTAAGGAAAGGAAACAGGCACAAAACACTTGGACACAACAAGGCGTTCCACTGCTACAGTAGAGTAGCTGTCGAGAGAAGAGCGCTAATAAAGTGGCTAACACCCGATAAAGTTATATCCCACTCTTAGGTCTTTTGACAATGTTGCCAGCAACAATCCTTGGGCTTGTGGTCTGAAATGGTCCCCTAATCACTATTCCCCTACATACTATTTCTGAAATGTCCACGCCTGGCACGAGTTAGCAGCTCGGCACGTGCTGCCTCCTAAGATGCTCGGGCAAGTCCCTCTGGTCAGAGACGTCGCCTTGAGCAAGATGTTAGAAAACATGATTTAAAATGCATGCACGCACTCTCAAGGCGATTAGCAGTGTGTGTGTGTGATTTAGCTACATTTCTGGCCTGATGTACCTAAATGTGACACCGCAGCAGTACGTGAGAGGGCGGGGGCCTTGGGAGAGTGTGCTGTTTAGGGACAGAGCATAACACTCAGCTGTTTTGACAGGGACCCATCTTGTTGTGTGTGGTGCAAGTGGTGTTCACAACCTTTCAGAGAGAGCAAGTACACAAGTGGTGATAATTAGAATATAATCGGTAAACTTTAAAGGACCCAATGGATTCCCGCCAAACTACAGCCTGTCTCACGCGCACACACAAAGGCCAGAGTGAGCAGACAGCTGATGGCCGGGGCACGGCTTTAATCTGGCTGCTTTACTGCTCGTTAGAGGTGTGGTGTTCGAGTCCGGTTCTGCTCTCGTCTTTCAACTCATTTGGAATTGTCCTCGGAGACAGGTGGACTCAGAAACTGTTATCTAGACCAGCTATTGTATTCGAGTCCAACGCTAATTATGAACTGAACTTCTTTTCTGTCGTTATTGAACATGACTAAGACTATAATAGAATAAAATTAATACTAAGGGCGGTGGCTCGGTGGGTAGCATCGCCGCCTCACAGCAAGAAGGTCCTGGGTTCAATCCCAGGGTGGAGCGGCCTGGGTACTTTCTGTGTGGAGTCTGCATGTCCTCCCCGTGTCTGCATGGGTTTACTCCGGCCACTCTGGTTTCCTCCCACAGTCCAAGTGGTGTGGCACCAGACTGGGGTCATAAGGGCATGGGGACCAAGGAGAAAGCCCAATAGCAGTCCTGTTAAGGCTCCCGGGCATTTTTACTTTTGTTTAACAGGCCTGAGAGCTGGAATCAGCTTAATCTCTGAAAATATATTTTTAAAACTACAACAATTAAGTTACTAACAATACTATTAGGACAGCATATCTATTTAATCCTTCTCATACAGTACTAGTAATCCTTAAGCATGTCATTTACTCAGCTATTCCAGACCAGCAGAACATCCCATCACACATATCTATCTACAGTCTCATCAGGAATTCTGTCTGGAATCCTCGGGTTTGATGAGATAACGGCTAAGGTTCGTCTATAATGCATGCAGATCGTGTTTGTGCAAGCAACTGGAGCTCCTTCAAAAGTTTCTTAATGGTAATGGTTTGAGCGTTTTGCTTTGCATACCTGACCAGTACATGAGTGACCTTCTCAGGGGGTGGTAAACTGTATAAAAACTTAAAATTGTACTGTTCATGTAACGTAGGAGCAGGGGCGTCCCTGGGTGGGGGCTCCTCATGTGATGCTGGATCAAGTCCTGCATGTAAGCTCATGGCAATCTCAGGCATTCGTTAGCAAGCTCGGGGCACCCCTGTCCAGCGTGATACAACTGACCCATCACACACCCCAAGGGGCGCTGAGGCTCAGGAGTCTGTGGTGACAGGGTGAACCAGAGTGGCTCAGTTTGTAGAGCGCTGACTCACAAATTCTAAACCATCCTGGTTCCTATCCCGCCTCTGGCAAGGTGATGTCTGTCAATGGCAAGGTGATGGCTGTTAACAGATTTCTGACTCTAGGATGTGTTTCAGTCCTGCCAGAAGCTCCTGTGCCTAAGTGCACCTGGAGATGAAGCGTGGGTTGGTCATATCACATGAATCATGTGCAATCAGGGCTTTCCTGGCCAGGGTATCGGGGCTCCGACACCTATTCCCGGAGAACACTGGGCACGGAACACCAGGAGATGATCGTCCAACAGACCTTCTCTCCCCTCCCCTCATGTGAAGCCCATCCCATATGGAAGCTGCCTAGCATCACATTTATAACTAGATCTGCATTTTATGATGGAACTACAACAGTGCTTGAAAATGTGCATGCAGGTTTGCATCCCAATACTTTTAAGCATGTGTGGCTGTGTGTCCCAATACTTTTGGCTGTGTGTGAGCGTGCTTCCCAATACTTTTGGGTGTGTGCGGGTTTGCATTCTAACACTTTTGGCTACATGTGGGTTTGCATCCCAATCCTTTTAGGTGTGTTTGGTCGTGCGTCCCAAGACTTTTGGCCACATGCAGGTTTGTTTCTCAATCCTTTTAGGTGTGTGTGGACATGCGTCCCAATACTTTTGGCCCAGTGCAGGTTTGTGTCACAAAACTTTTCGCTGTGTGAGCATGTCTTAATACTTTGAGCTGCGTTCAGGCATGCGTAACAATACATTGGGGCATGTGCAGGTGTGTGTGTCTCAATACTTTTGGCTGTGTTCGGGCGTGCGTCCAAATACTTTTGGCCACGTGTGGGTTTGCGTTCTAATACTTTTGGCTGTGTGTGGGTTTGCGTCCCAATACTTTTGACTGCGTTCAAGCGTGAGTCCTAATACTTTTGGATATGTGTGCGTCCCAACACTTCTGGCACGTGCGGTTTTGTGTCCTAATACTTTTGGCCAGGTGCAGGTTTGTGTCCTAATACTTTTGGCTGTGTGTGGATTTGCGTCCCAATGCTTTTGGCTGCATTTGGGTGTACATCCCAACACTTTTGGCACGTGTGGGTTTGTGTCTTAATACTTTTGGCTGTGGTTGGGCGAGAGTCCTAATACTTTTGAATGTGTTCAGGCATGCGTCCTAATATTTGGGTCCTAATACTTGGCTGCGTTCAGGATTCCGTCCCAACACTTTTGGCACGTTTGGGTTTGTGTCCTAATACATTTGGGCATGTTTGGGCATGCGTCCTAATACTTTTGGCTGTGTTCAGGCATGCATCCTAATACGTTTGGCTGCATGTATGTTTTGCGTCCCGATATTTTCGGCTGAGTTTGGGTTTGTGTCCTAATACTTTTGGGCGTGTTCGGGCATGCGTCCCAATACTTTTGGGCATGTGCAGGTGTGTGCCTCAATACTTTTTCATGCACTGTATAATAATTGTACACAATCTATACAAAACGTCAGCAGACTGCAGCTTACAGAAATTGATCTATAGAACGGAACGACAGCCGTCTGTGTTGCTGGGAAACATTTATCGGACTGCAGAGCTGGCCCATATTATGAGCAGCGCATGTGGGTGGAACGGGGCGTGGCGGCGGATGAAACGCCGGTCCCTCACCGTGTCTGTGCACAGGCTTAAGCTTGTGCGTGTGGGTGACTGCTGTGTACTGCTTTGTTGTTCTTGCTCTTTTTAATGAAAATGGTTGCGATTCATCCTCCCGAGATAAAAAACCCCAAAAAAACAAAAGAGAGAGAGAGAGAGAGAGAGTGTGTGTGTGTGTGTGTGTGTGTGTGTGAGAGAGAGAGAGAGAGAGAGAGAGAGACAGTGTCCATGTCTGAGAAAACAAAACTCCTTACTAAGGAAGGCAAACAGGGGGACCAAAGAACAGAAAAGCCAGCCAGTGGAGCTCCATCCAACCGTCCCACTGACAGATAGAGCTTTTTAGAGGTTACTGAACTCGCCCCACCTTTACGTTCGGCGGCCTGAGCAAAGCAACATGCAGCCTCTCAAAAAGTAACGTATTCATCATGCATTCATTCATTCAGCACCACACACTGACCGGCCACTTCATTAGGTACACCTCTAACTGCTCGGCAAGGCAAATCCTAATCAGCCAATCACACGGCAGCTACTCGATGGACTCAAGACGAGCTGCTCAAGTACAAACCGAGCATCAGAATGGGCAAGAAAGCTGATTTGAGTGATTGGCTGATTAGGATTTGCCTTGCGCACACACACACACACACACACACACACACACACACACACACACACACACACAGAGTCAGCTCAAGATTATGCTGCTGTACAGGACTTCAAGCTCACTCCACTTGAAATTCCCAGTAGCATTAACCTTTGGACTGCAGGATTATACTTCTGTGACTAATACTGCAACCAAGTGACCACACACACACACACACACACACACACACACACCATGTTTCAAACTGTGTTCACGTGGCTGAAGTGAAGGCCTCACTGAAGTTCTGTTTGTTACACTGCTTCATTCTAGTCCCTGTCCATTGGGACATTATTCCAGATGGGTGAGGGAACATCGTAGCATGGGTGCACATCTGGAGGGCCAAACAGGAATAAGAACTGAACTGTGTCCATTATGGCACAGATGGCACAGAGCGGGCAAGACCTGTGTGGTGCGTGCCACTATATTGGGCATGCCTACTGAAAGAATTAGAATTGACTGCCCTTTCGAGTAGCCATGGTTATTATGGTTTCTAACATAAATGCAATACGCACACAGAAACTCGATTCACGACTCACGATTCAGTGTGCCGCGATTCAGATTCACAATAGCGCTTGCTCAGTGCAGATCTGTGCTGTTTATTTTTCCATCTACTGCATTCTTAGCGCAAATAAATCTTCAACTCAGCATAAAACCCACCTTTGCTCACCTCTGCCCCCTGATTGGTGTTTTTGCTTTGTTTTGGGTTTTTTCCCCCTTCCCTGACTGTCTAATTTCTCTATAAAGCGATGTTGGGTAGAACAAAAGCTGAGTCCGGGCTCGAGTCCTGAGTCTTTACAGTGGGAGTCAGAGTTGAGTACTGAGTGTCTGCCATGCAAACAAGTCCCAAGTCTCTGGTTTGTGAGGCCGAGTCAAAGTCTCGAGTCCCGAGCATGAGAGTACAGCGGTACCTCGGTTCTCGACGGTAATTTGTTCCAGAAGGATCGCCGAGAGCCAAAAAAGTCAAGTACCGAGCAAATTTTTCCCGTAAGGAATAATGTAAACTGAGTGAATCCGTTCCAGATCCCCAGAAAATCCCCCTGTATGAGGCATTATATGCATTAATGGAGTTTTGTACAGGAGCTCCTGATTTATGATGGGGATATGCTCAGATAAATCCATCATCAGCTAAATGTATCATGAACTGATGAGCTTAATATAGTCTGTGCTGTATCATAGCGGAGCCGATTATAGATTAACGCTCACATTAACCTGCAGTTTCCCAAAATCATTAGCAGAAAGCTTATTTTATAATGAAGTGATGAAAAATCTCATCATTTAGTGAGTCATGGACTGAGAGGGAAAAGTAAAAGCAAAACACTTACTCTATTGGTGAACTCTGGACGCTAGCATAACTGCTAAGCTAAGTTCCTGTTTTGCTTTCGGTGGGCTCTTATAACTCACCTTTTTAGGACCCATAGAGATTTATTCGCACTAAGAACAGAGTACTGTAGACGTTAAAACAAAGAAAAACCCCATAAAAGCAAGAGCTATTGTGAATCTGAATCACTGAATCACTGTGTACTGAATCGAGTACCGAGCAACCGATCAGGACAGAGACAAATTTCTAGTCGAAATGTGTCGAGAACCGAGTTCCAACTTAACGTGACGCAATCAATCCGAATCTCCACCTTGACTCTCATCTCTGCTATAATAATACAAACTCAAACTTAAATATCCCTAATATGCAGCTGCTTGTCGAGCCGAGTTGACATTTGGCACGTTGCCGGCACGTCACAATCTGCAGCTTGGCCTACACATTGCTGCCATTGGCCAATCCGATTCCCGGAGGTATTCCTAACAGGCTTTTGCCCAATATTCCCGTCACTGTCTTTCATAACGAATGGATGAATGAATAAACATTGGCTTACCCTGGAACCCTTGGCTGGGAAACATTGGCACACACTGCAGTCTCGCCCACCACACACCTCGTGCTGCCCCTGCAAACAAGCACACAGTCGCATAAAAGGTTACAAGAATTCACCGAAATATCACGTGAAACCGGAGAACGTAGCCTGGAACCCGAGAATAATAGCTACCCATGCCTTTTTTTCACGCCAAAATCACCAATAAAAGCTCTACATCTGTCTCTTCTAAACACAGAACCCGGTTCCAGGTGCTTATGTTCGCGGTTAGATGAAAGAAAAGCTTTTCTCCTTGCACGCCATTCAGACACGTTCCTGGCATGGAGGTGGCTTCTAACCTGGAACCTGCTGGAAACCTGGGGACCCTGAAACACTTTTGCACATCTTCAGCCATGATTCATTACAGACGGGTGTAGAACGCACAAACGAGTCATCCAGGTTCATTACAGCTCCCGAAGCCTTAAATGTCTTTATTTAACTGCGCATTCTCCAACATGTACCAAGTTTAGTAGCCCCTGCTGGATTTATGAAGCTCAGCACGCTTCTGAATATAAAGTGCCCATTGTGGGTGATTTCAAAGGTGGACAGGAATTAGCATGGGCACTCTTATTCAGCAGGGGGTGATGCTAGGTACGGTCCCGTTACCAGCATTAAACATTTCTGTGGCTTGAGTCACGGACCAAGCCCATATTTAGACTACAAGTCATACAGGTTTTATTTCAAGATTGAACTGATTATCAAATCCACAGTCAGTAAGATCACCTCGCTTAATCTGAGAACCTGTGACCTGAGTATTAGTAACAAAGAAATCAAGTCAGATAAAACCATCTTTTGCAGCTAAAGCAGGTTTGATTCATTAGAAAATGGGTTTTGGAAGGAGGCATGGAACTTAGGAGAGCCAAGTTACCTAATTAATTAAAGTTAGATAATTAATACAGTTTATAATAATAGTTTAAATACACAGACGTTAAAAGAAATCATTCAAATAGACAATACAAGCAAAATAAAATAAAAGAGAATATAATATAAAGTATATCATTCATATAATAAATAACAGATCAAATAAAATATAGATCACATTACAAACAATAATAAATGAAAGAGAATATGACAAGAATAATATAATAAAACAATTGAATTATATATCAATTCAAATAAACTATAAATCAGAAAATATAAAACAACAGTATGTATAATAAATAAAATCAACTATCAAACAGAATAAAAAAAACAATAGTACATACACTAAATAAAAATAATATATCAAACAGAGAACATAAAACAACAGTATAAATATTAAATAAAACAAACTTTAAAACGGAAAATATAAAACAATAGCATATATAAGAAATAAAACAATCTGTCAAACTGAGAATGTAAAAGAATTTAAACATGAAAAACAACAATATATATATAACAAATAAAATAAACTATCAAACATAAAAAACAGAATATACAACAATATTATATAGATATAATAAATAAAAAAGATTGTCTCTATGAGCACAAAAAACTGTATACAAATAAACATATCACAAATCATTTCAAGTCGGTTCAAGAAACAGGTGAATAAAAATCTTTCATGTCATGTTTGCTTGTTATTTGCTCTATAAATACTATTTTTCTGAAAACGAACACAAAGGCTTAAAGTTTTTCCACGTAAGCAAGTACTTATTTTAGGGCTTCTTGTCTATAATCAAGGCAGTGAATATGCTTTCGCATAAATCCTATCCTAAATTGCTTAATTGTCGTCTTATTTTGAGCTCTTTGTTTTTCTTGAGAGTAACTCATATTGTCTTTTAAATGAGGAAATCTTAGCAGGTGCTGTTTACTCCGAGCACCGGGAGATCGTTTCACTCGTCTTAAGCCACGGGCTCCACGTGTTGGTGTACGAGACTGAAAGGGCTTCATTTGGTCGATTTGTCTCCGACTGTTCTCTCAGACTCTAATAATTGTGTCAATGGTTATTTCCTTTAGAAATAGAACTATTTTTAGAACAGGTCTGGTCTAGAAAGCCATTCTCCAATCAGGCATAGCATTAAATCCACCTGCCTAAGCTTGTGTCAAACTCGTACCGCCACAGATGCTTGGTTTTGGAATTTGGAGACCAGGGTAACACTTCCAACCCAGTGTGGCAGACAGGGTGCGTCATAATGCCCTGCCATTAAGGAATTAGCGTTGCTATGAAGGGGTGTACTTTTGTTTGTAGGTTAGGTGGTCCGTGCCAACGTAGCATCCACGCGAACGCCAGAACAGGCTTCCCAGCAGAACTTAGCCCAGAGCGTTCACACTGGCAGTTCTCCTCACCTGTCAGTGCTTTTAATGTTACGGCTGATCGGTATAATTTCAGAAGCTGTGTTTTAGCAGGTGTAAAAACTGTAATTTCATGTTGAGACCTCTGCAATGAACAGCTTTCAGCCGGCATGCCCACACCCTCATAATGGGAAAATGATGACCCAAAAATACCCACCGACGAACAAAAGAAGCACACCTTACTTCCTGCAGCCAGGAGAATACTCGTTGGCGCAAAAAAAAAAAAAAACAACTTACACCAGATCTGCCCATCATAAGGCTATAGAAAAAGATTACACGCCTAAATCAGAGCTCACACAGACACTCACACACACGGTCTCGAATGCAAATGAACAGTTCTTTGATTCGAGCAGTAATGGTTGTTATTAGGTTTGAAATGCAAAGCTCCGTGCCAGGGATAACACCTGGTGGATAAAGATGATGAGAGAGAGTCGACTTGTCTGCCACCCTGATCCTGGAGAGTATATACACAAAGGCTTTCGCTCATGCACATACCCACAGCAAGAATGCGCGGCTGCAAAAACAGCTTTAATGCCGTAATCACGCTGCTCTCGAGCGTCTGCGGAGATTTACAAAATGCAGCGAATACTGTCAACCGCCGCAGTCAACATGACATCATAAATCACCCTAGAAATGGGCGTGTCCTGCTTAATACGAACGAATTCATGCTTAGTAGTGATGTGTTGGTCGCGACCGATCCGGCTCTAAGAGCCGGCTCTTTGAAATGAACGATGGGAGCCGATTATATATATTTTTTATTTATTGTACATTCCGACACATTGCTGCTACATATTAATAACAACAAACATTGGATATTATGTGTTTTTACATTAGTAATTCATTTTACGCATCATTTGGTAATACATTAAGCTACAAAAAATCTAAAGAGCCAATTGGGAGCAGAAAAAGTCGGCTCTTGAAAAGTGCCGGAATTCCCATCACTAATGCTTACTACATCTCCACACACCACACACACACACACACACACACACACCACACAACCACACACACACAAGTGGACAGTGCCACGTGAAAGCACCTGGCATGGTTTAGAGTAAATGCAGTGAAATCATGAGGGCTGTGTAAGGAGTGTGCTGATGGCCGATTAGCATACGACACGGTTTTGCTCTCGTGATATTCATACGAGGTTCAGTAGACGCAGGACTGGCTTCTCTTATTTTAAACACCAACCTCCCTCTCTCCCAGTCCTACAAATGCTTTTGGGGGCCCTGCTTCCGATTTCAGCAAGTTCATAATCTGTGCAAGATCCAGGTGACATAACGCCGGCGCGTGGTGGTTGCATCTGGTTGCTATCACTTTACAGCATTTGCCCTTCTTGGGCTTACTCTTCTCTGTCATCAATTTGCCTCATTTAGATTGCTGAGGAGAGGAGGATTCAGGGCTGATGTTCTGCGTTTGACTTGCAGCGCTATGACAGCCTGACGAGCCCATGCATCGCTATAAGCACGTTATGAACCGGCCGTGCCCTCGTCCGTCCTGTTGCTCTTAACAGCTACGCTAAAACAGTAATAGAAATAGGTCACAAACAGCACAAAGATCAGCCTTTAAGCTAAACAGAATGCGCTATTTTAATGGGAGCCTGTTCTAATTTCTTGCGTTTAAAATCCGGCTGGACCAATTCAGAGCCGGTTGCCGGGCCAGGGAACAGCTCAGAAGAGCTTATAGGACGAGCAACCCGCGCCTCTAAAAACTATGGATATTAAAGCATAGATCTGGCGGAACTAGCTGAAATATATTAGACGGGAAACCTCCGTTGCCAAATGAGGGCGCGAATGACTAAAAGTAAAGAGAAAGGGAAAGTGAAAGTGACGCTGGGAGAAACGATTTGTAACCGTCAGGCGTCAGGGGTTGTGGTTTGTCTTTTGCAGTAGATGCAAAATAAACTAAATTAAACAAACGCCCAGCCCAGCTAATGCGTAAAGCGTGGGGCAATGGCAACATTTGTAGTTTCACAAGACAAGGATCTTCTAGTGGTGAGTGGGGTGGTGGAATGGAACGCCCAAAAACGTCTGAGATGAAACCAACTCTGACAAGAAGTGGGCAATGCCAAAGGGGCCCACAACCCAGAGTGGCGGGTTATGGCACAAGTACAGCAAATTATAGGAAAGAGCTGCTCAACAGCCAACAGGGAAACACGTAAGGTATTACTTACAACTATGTCTAACGGAGTGACAAAGCACTGTATAAATGGAAATGCAGGAATATTTCAATAACTTCAATCTTCTTATTTAAATCATTTGTTATCTAACACAAAAAAAGATCTGCCTCTTTGTGGTTTGACCAACAGGCAGCTATTTTTTTTTGCAAAAAACTGTGTGTTTAAATTGCATTGACACTGTTTTTTTTATTCATTTCAACTCCTGACAGTTCCTTTTCAATCCTGACATGTTTTATGTTTTGTGCTGGTCAACTTCATTTCATTGTAAAATAAAATTTCCCTTCCGCATTTCAGGTCTTCCAAGGACATTCACAAAGAAGTTGGGATGGCAAAACATATACAGTGGTGCTTGAAATTTGTGAACCCTTTAGGACTTTTTATATTTCTGCATAAATATGACATAAAACGTTCATCAGTTTTAGATTTTAACACAAGTCCTAAAAGTAGATAAAGACACCCAGTTTAAACAAATGAGACAAAAAATATTATACTTGGTCGTTTATTATTGAGGAAAATGATCCAATGTTACATATTAGTGAGGTGGCAAAAGTATGTGACCCTCTAGGATTAGCAGTTATTTGAAGGTGGAAATTAGAGTCAGTTTTTTCAATCCAGGGGATGACCAATCAGGTGATGAGTGAGTGGGCGGCACCCTGCTTTATTTAAAGAAACAGGGATATATCAAACAGTCTTGCTCTTCACCAACACATGTTTGTGGAAGTGTATCATGGCACGAAACAAAGGAGATAGGAGGATTCTGAGGGCTCAGAGGAAAGAGTTGTTGATGATCATCAGGCTGGAAAAGGTTACAAAACCATCTCTAAAGAGTTTGGACTCCACCAATCCACAGTCGGGACAGATTGGTACAAATGGAGGAAAGGAAATTCAAGCCCTTGTTCCCTCCAGGAGTGGTCGACCAAACAAAGACACTCCAAGAGAAGGCGTGTAATAGTTGGTGCGGTCACAAAGGACCCCAGGGTAACCTAAGCAAACGAGGCCTCTCTCAACATTGGCTTAAGGTTAATGTTCATGAGTCCACATCAGAAGAACACTGAAACAACAATGGTTGTGCATGGCAGGGCTGCAAGGGAGAAAGCAACTGCTCTCAAAAGAAACATTGCGGTTGTCTGCAGTCAGTTTGCTAAAGATAACGTGGCCGAACCAGAAGGCTATTGGAAAGAAGGTTTTGTGGCAGGATGAGACCGAAATAGAACGTTTTTGGTTTTAAAAAAAAAACAGCGTTATGTAGAGAAAGAAAAAACACTGCATTCAGCATAAGAACCTTATCCCATCTGTGAACATGGTGGTTGGTTAGTATCATGGTTTGGGGCCTGTTTGTGCAATCTGGCGGAACGGCTTGCCATTCATTGAGGAACAATGAATTCTGAATTGGTATCAGAGAATTCTAAAGGAAAATGTCGGACATCTGTCCATGAACTGAATCTCAAGAGAAGGTGGGTCATGCAGAGCACGACAACGACCCTAAAGCACACAAGCGTTCTACCAAAGAATGGTTAAAGATGAAAAAAAGTTAATTGTTCGGGGAATGGACAGTCAAAGTACTGACCTTTAAATCAATGGAAATTTGGGAAGGACCTGAAGCGAGCAGCTAATGTGAGGAAACCCACCAACACCCCGGCGCTGAAGCTGTTCTGTACGGAGGAATGGGCTAAAATTCCTCCAAGCCGGTGTGCAGGACTGATCAACAGCTACAGGAAACGTTTAGCTGCAGTTATGGCTGCACAGGGGGGTCACAGCAGATACTGAAAGCAAAGGGTCACATACTTTTGCCACTCACTAATATGTAATATTGGATCGGTTTCCTCAATAAATAAATGACAAAGTATAATATTTTTGTCTCATTTGTGTAACTGGGTTCTCTTTATCTACTTTTAGGACTTGTGTGAAAATCTGATGATGTTTTAGGTCATATTTATGCAAAAATATACAAAACTCTAAAGGGTTCACAAACTTTCAAGCACCACTGTATAACTTTGTAATGCTGCCATTTCGGCGTTTTGGCCCCGAGGAGATCAAGTGATTTGGTGTTTCAGGGGTTATTTTTTTCCCCCATTCTTCCTGCAAAGGTCTAAGGTGTGTAACAGCATGGGTTGTCGATCTGCAATGATTACAATCACTTGTTTGAAATGACATCATTACTTAGTTTTTTTTTAACCTCATTACTACCCCTAAATTGGCCCTGACTCAACTTTTTGTGGAATGTGTTGCAGGCCTGAAATGCAGGAATGGTCCATTATTAACAAATGAAATGAAGTTAATAGAAAAAAAACATGAAACATCTCAGGTTCATACTGTCTGCAACGAAATAAAAGTCAAAGCAAATGTAAGGAACACTATGGTTGTTTTTTTCCTTTGCATCTTCCATACCGTCCCAACTTTTTCTGATTTGGGGTTATAACATGTTCATCTCTTGATCTCGCTCCTCCCCTATTCCTTTTCTTTAGAGAAAATGCGGCAGGATACAGAGTAGACACAACCATCTAAAGACCACCAGATAACACACACGCAGACACACGCACACGTCTTTACATACCTGCAGTGGCATTTCCACATGCAAATAAGCAACAAAGTAACTTCTCAGCGTTTGGCTCATCGGTATTGTATTCTGAGGTAAATGAATGTCACAAATATTTGTAAAATAGCTGTTCAGGTGTCGCAGTGACTGTACAAGGGTTTCTCAAGTTCGAGTCCATGAGGTGCCTTCTGGTCTGGTTGAACGTCACACAGGCACAACCGCCATGACTGAAGGCCAGAGGCGACAGTGACCTTGTATCCAGCCCTGAGATCTGCCGCCCCATATAGAGGTTGAATGCTCACCTGTGCCTTGTGAATTTCAGGATAAAAGCCAAACTATTATTTAAATAGTGTCAAGATGGGTCATCCTTTATTATGTTAGTACCCCCAACAAAACAGCTGCATGTCTTTAGCCAGTGTTAAAAAACCAAGCAAATGAACAAAGATACCAGAGTATGGATGACTGGGAAGGAGAAAATCTCTTTAATGCCCTTGTAGGATGAGTTTCACCATATATTTATGGAAATTCCCTGCAGGCCAGTAGTACCTGTCATACAGGAGCACTCAGTGACTTCCAGTCTGACCCTATCATTGGAGGTCAACCTTCCAAATCAAGTTTGTGACCTTTTTACCTTGACCCAAGTCATTTACACCAAGAAGTCGATGGCTGATAAAATCAGTCCTCTGTTCTAACACTCTCTTTGGAGTTCCAAACACTCTCTCAAAGCAACCACAGCACAAGAAGTTAATGATTCATTGACAGCATCATGGATTGTGCTTCCACAACCAAGTGCTCATATACAAGCACACCACCACTGGACCCTGGAGCAATATAAACACATTTTCTAGGCTGAAGGATTTAGGCTTAACTAATGATAAGTGGTCGCTGTCTTGCTGCATGACCCACCTTCTCTTGAGATTCAGTTCATGGACAGATGTCCTGACATTTCCTTTAAATTCTCTGATATCATTCAGAATCCATTGTTCCTCAATGATGGCAAAGCCGTTCCTGCCCAGATTGCAGCAAAAAAAACAGGCCCACCAAAACATTGACTGAGTACTACCAACCACCATGTTCACAGATGGGATAAGGTCTTATGCTGGAATGCAGTGTTTTCCTTTCTCCAAACATAACACTTTTTCTTTTAAACCAAAAAGTTCTATTTTGGTTCAATCAGTCCACAAAACATTCTTCCAATAGCCCTTTGGCCCTCGTCCACGTGAATCTTTAGGCAAACTGCAGCACGAGCAGCAATGTTCTTTTTTGGGAGAGGCAGTGGCTTTTCTCTTGCAGCCCTGCCATGCCCACCATTGTTGTTCAGTGTTCTTCTGATGGTGGACTCATGAACATTAACATTAGCCAATGTGAGAGAGGCCTTCAGTTGCTTAGAAGTTACCCTGGGCTCCTTTGTGACCTTGCCAACTATTACATGCCTTGCTCTTGGAGAGATCTTTGTTGGTCGACCACTCCTGGCTTTGAATCGATTGAATCCTAGAGGTTCAAATACTTTTGCCACTCACTAATATGTAATATTGGATCATTTTCCTCAATAAATAAATGACCAAGTATAAAATTTTTGTCTCATTTGTTTAACTGGGTTTTCTTTATCTACTTTTAGGACTTGTGTGAAAATCATATTTATGCAGAAATATAGAAGATTTTAAAGGGTTCACAAACTTCCAAGCTCCACTATAATGATTACTGTAGCTAACTAATGCTACAGCTAATTAATGGCTCACGTGGTTAGCACAGTCACCTCCAGACTCCCGTGTGTGGAGATGCGAGTCCTCCCCAGGTCCGCGTGGGTTTACTCCGGCTCCCTCCCACAGTCCAAAGACATGCGCTGATGCTGACACGACGTTAAATAAAACTAATAAATAAATTAATGCTACACCTACGCCTAACCTTTAACCAAACCTCTGTAACCTAACGAAGATCTTTTGGGTCTTTTTGTTTAAAAAAAAAATCTGTTTTCGTCTTGGGGACCAGCCAAGCGTCCCCACAAGGTAAATAAGGTCTATATTGTGTATATTATTATGCTATTTTATTCATTTTCATTAGTCTTATGCTATAGTTGTATGTTCTTTTAAATGTAATATTCTTCATAATATCATTTATTCAAAAATATTTGTCTATATATAACATTAATTATTGTATTTTTAAAGTATTTCTCTATGTTATTACTTATTTAGCTTCTGTTTATTTAAACCATTAGTATAAACATTCATTAAATAGCTTAGTTTAATTCTTACATATAACATCTAAGACACCCAAGGAGGTCAGGTCCACTTTTTGACTCTTGGTCCTTATAAATGTTTCAGGAGTTTTCCCTTGCCGCTTTAGAAAATGTGTCTGGACTTTATTTTCCTACAGATTTTGATCACCTTCCTCTTTGTCACCTGCTCACTCGCACTTCCACACTTTCTCTCTCTCTCCTTCTTGGCCTTCCTGTGCTCACCTGCTCCCTCGTTACGCCACCTGGTTGTATATTGTTTGCACCGATGGACGGGATGTCTGCATTCCAGATTCCCCCCTACCCTCTGCTGAATGAACTCCTCTATCTGTTTACATCTTTCCTCAAAACTCAGTGTTCTGAATCAGCTGTGGCTCTGGGCCTCCATCAGATCAGGTTCAGACAGGTTCACGGAGTTCCTCCATGGACGCCGAGATGCGGACAATATAAGCTTCACTCAGTAGATCCCAAACGAGCCCTGTCTTCTTTCCCCGGGGTATCTCTTACGTTCTGAATAAGGGGCTGGAGGTACCGGAAGCAGTGCGCCTTTTGATCACACATGCCTTCATAGCCCACACGGATCATGTGCGTTTGCAATTCAAAGGCATTTCCATGCTGCTGAACCCCTAAAAGGACTTTTATCGGAAAGCAATCAAATACTGTGTCCTCGCCAGGCTTATCAGCATGCCATGTTTCGCTCCAACCCGCACCTGCTTCACGAGCAGGCGTTTTTTGGATGTACCACAGCATGGTGGAGCATCTGAGACTGTTTTGGAAACTGTTTAGGAAAAAACACAAATCAAACACTCACCCCTTGCGCTGTGTGTCTGGACACATGGACCAGTAGGAGCCACCTGAAAGGACAGAAGGGAAATGAGCAACATTTCGGACCGACAGTAAACCTGAGAGACTTCCGATTGGCACCAGAGCGTGGGCATTTTAAATCGCTTTAACACATTCGCATTTGGTCAAGCCCACGTTTCCTGGCAAGTCGGTTCAAAATGACTGTTTGGGCCAACTTCCTTCAGACACATAATACGCCGGTAGCTGCTTTTCCTCAAGTACTGTCATTATGGTCCTTTAACCTCTTTACTGATAATAATGTAAAGACTCACCAGAGAGGGAGGCTGACCCAAGCAATCGAGTGGGGGCGTGTCATCTCACCCGCCACTCAGTTTGAGCTGTGCCCTCAATCTCTGCCAGCGTTTGACTGGTGGAGCCAATTCGGGAGCACTCTGACCTCCTTTGACTCCTGTTGCGTACAAAATAAGCGATTTGAAGTAAACTCATGGGTGAGCAGACAAACAATCTGTACATTCCTCCTAAGCCAATCCTGCTGGTTCTCATCTCATGCACAGCCGTCTAGCTTTCCAAATTCAGCACAGAAGCACGCACCTTGTGCATCTGGGTCCGTAAATCCCCCAAAAGCTGTAATCACAGCCAAAGTGATCGTTTCTTCTCTCGCAGTGCGCGCTGCTGATCATAATAATCACCAAATTGCCTTATAATTAGAGCCGTGTGACTGCCGTGAACGCGACTAAAGACGCGCGCCAGACGCGCCGAACGCGCAAGACGCGCGCGTCCTGGGATTAAAATAATAAAGCCGTTCTTGCTAGGTTAGAAATAATTAATAGCTAGACGACTTAGTCGGTTTGCTCTGCGCCGGTGGTGCGCTGATCCAAGTTAAAGCGAAAGCGCGTCGAAAAACAAATCGGCTTTAAAATAACACTTATTAACGCACCCGCCCCAAAACACGTGCCTATACAAGGTGTCACTGGAGGTGAAGCAGGACCTAATATTAAGAGAGATTAAGAGCAAATCGATGACGATGTTTAATTAAGACCGTCCACAATCTCCACAACTTGCATCTGTGAGCTGAAAAATGATAAACGGAGCAAGACAGAGAAGCCGGAGCCTTACCTCTCTTGCGTCCTGGCGCACCACGGTTTCACATGAACGCGGGATTTTAGGACATTTCAAGCGGGCAGTTCACACCGCAGACTTCCACGGATGTTTGTGAGATGACGTCACGGGACGGTGATATCCGCCTCCTCGAAATTACCAAGTGCGCTCCTCACCGTTTCAACAAACACAATTTTCCCCTGGTGTTCAGGCGCCCAAGTTTAATGTTCTTTGCCAGATTCTGGCGCGGGCTCTTTAACTCTTCACGCTTTGGATCCTTGTGTTTTTTTGTTTTGCACCAGTACTAAACGCTGATCATGGAACTTGATCTAGTGCAGGACATCGCCTAAGCCCATGCCCTGGTGTACAGGGATCTGACCGGTTTGTTATTAAGAAGCCAAAAGACAGAGAGCGCAGTTTCCATGTGAAAATGAGCGGCGCCGTCGGCTCGCGCGCGGCGCTCTTTGGAATATATTTCCTCGGACTCCTGACGCTCGCGCACGCAAAAGTGGTGAGTAAACCTGCTTGGCAGAATTCATTCGTTCAGTGAATAGGAATCCTAACGCGACACGGGTCAGCCAACGACGTTCATTACGCACCGACAGAGGAAAAGATTTAAATTGGAATTAGACCAAAGCGTGGATCAAGGACGATGTCCAAGCGAGTACACTACGAGGGGGCGTGGCGCGCGTCCCCGAGGCCACCCATGAAGGTGTGTACAGGTGCATGGTTTTAGATCACAACACTGAGACGCCCTCATCAGCAGATACAGACGCAGTGGTTATCACTGTGACACAACAGCTCCCGAGACCTGGGTTCCAGTACCGGTTACTTGGAATCCTGCCACATTCCAAAGACAGTGCAGTGACGTCAGGTAGTGGTGGCACATTGGTTAAGGTACTGGACTATTGACCAGAAGGGTCGTTTAGTTGCTTGGACTGAACCCTGTAAGATACACGGCATGCGCCCTGCGTCAGACTGGCTCCCTTTCTGTTGGTTCTGGATCCCATTCCCAGAGGTCACTTTCCTGGCACCATAAAGAGCTGATCTTGGTAGCTGGCACCAAGTCCAGGACATGGTGTTTCCCGAAAGTTGTGGGTACAGTGGTTAGTGGGGTTGCCTTACAGTTTGGGAAACACAGTCCCGGAAGTGGAGTTCGGATGTGCTTGTATCCGGTTTCCGGCCACGGTCCGAAGACCTACGTTAGGTCAACTGGTGACTCTAAAGGGTCCAAGTGTGATTGTGTGTGTGCGCATGTACCCTGTGCTGTTTGGTTATGCAGTTGGACAGGTCACAGCCCCCTTACTTCGTAGTTGGCCATACTGTGACACATCACTTGAAATACTGATTGAAAGCTTGCCCTAGTCGGATGTGGCCTCAACCCTTGGTACGATTACACTGCCAGCTGCACGGGTTGAGCGTTCACAGTGCCAAGCAGACTCCAAAACAGACATTAAGCCAGTTCCCAGGACAGTGACACAGGTAAAAGCATGTTGCGTTAGACTGTGAGACAACTTTTGAGACTTTTTGGACTTCCGGGCTTGCACGGCATTCTTTGGAAGCTGAAGTTTACTTTGATGCTTGTGCAAGCCTGTTGTTCATGCACACCCTGGCTGTGTTACCACCTGCACGTGTTGTTTGTGTTGCTTTTCGCAGGCTTTGACTGCTTGAAACTGCTCTAGCAGCTGGACCTTGTTTTGCTCCAGTTCCACCAAGAACATGCCTTGCTTATGAAGAACTGCTGGTTTATTTTCTGCCCGTTGTAGTTTGTCGGCTCCTGGATCTGCCCACTTGCTAGAAACCCGGCAGGTTTGTCTGATCCTCAGATGGTAGCCTCAAGTTCTGCATGTGCTTAGACAGAATCCAGGGCTTAGATCAAAACGTGACAGGCCTCAGATCCTAATATTCAGTTTTTTACCAAACAGTCAATTCATTTGCATTAGTCGATTGTGCAAATTGTGTCCTACCTTCTTCCACAAATACAGAACTATTATAATTATAAATCCGTAGCATCAAGTCTGGGTTAAGATATCCATGTTTCACTTAAAGACAGGTCAGCAGGGTTTCTAGTGTGACTGATTGTGAAGAAAATCTAAATTCTCAATCGCTTCCAATATTTCAAGGAGTGAACGACCCATAAAATTCAACCCAAAATCAGATTAAAGAACCAACAATCCCAAGTTTTTATTTCCCCATGAGATCAATCAAGTTTCATTCATCTATCACTCCATGCAGTCATCGAGTTACTGATCCATCAAAAGCTCCAGTTATGGATCTGCAGAGAAGAGCAACAACAGAACCTGCTTCTCCGTAACTTTAAATGCCACGATGGCTCATGTCTGCAAAGTTCTGTCTGAACAAATCCTATTTCTGCAGCGCTGACTGGTGCCTGGCTGGAACGTACAGCACTGCCATATCATATCATATCATATGTCACAGATCACAATCACCTCATACTATCAAGAGATCAAGGCGAGGGCGATGCTAAGACAACATCTTAGCTTTGTTATGTCTTATAAAACAAACTGAAAGAGGGTGTGCTTTTTTTCCTAGGAAGTCCTTGGTGCAGGTAGTCTGTTCATCTGCTGGCACATGTGGAGAACCATTTTGGCTTTGACCTTATTCCCATTACACATTTATGTTAATAAGGGAAAATGGTCAGTATGAACATTTCTTTTATGGAATGATACCGAGTCTCTCTGGTTCGTAGCCTGCCTCTGGCGAACTGGGGGTAGGCATGTGATGCCCGCTTCTCTGTCAGTTCCATATGGTGTTTCAGGAGACACTTTGACAATGCTTGAATGTTTGAACTGCAGGAACTGGGAATGATTGTAATTCTTCGAATACATCTTCACTCCAACAATTCGGATATGTTTGATTCTTTTTTTTGCCACCAAGTTTGAACCAAAAATTCCAACTTCAAACATGGGCACTCTAAATAAAACACTCAAGGGAGCGATTTTCAAAGACGATGAACGTACTCCAGTCCGGTCGGTGGCGATAATGCACCAATATGGTATGCCAATCACCATAAAACCCAAAAGAAAAACTAACCCTATTATGTTATTACGTATATGTATATTATTAGTCTATGGATGCGATTTCAGACACACCAGTGATAAGACGTGCCGAAACCGCAAGGTTTCGCTTTATTTTCACTCATTTTCATTCATTCCTATGCTTTATTCATGCTTTTAATCATTAATGACATATTAATATAGGCATAAAAACAATCATTTGGGGGTCAGGAATGGATTAATCCTATTTACATTACCTCTTATGGGGAAATCTGATTATGACTGAACAAATAGGAGTTCAAACGGCCTTCTGGAACCAATTCAGTTGAGATTTGGTCACGGTCAAAAGCCTCTAGTCATTTGTCCAAGGTCACATATCCCAAAAGGTGATGCAAGCTTCTTACAATGTTCCAACTTGCACTGCTGTGGCAAATAGACTTAATCTTAATAAATATTGCACCATCAAACAACTTCCAGGAGGCACACGCTTTGTTAATTCCCTTCACTTGTCTCAGGCACTCCTGGCACTTCTCTGTACAACATCGCCCTGCTCAAACATGCCTGCTAATTGTAATACCTGAGACAAATCAGGTGCATTAGGGAAAGAAATGAACCTTGACAATCCAATATTGGTACACCACTGGTCTGGGAGGTTGTTTGTTTCCAAATCTAGAGGCTGGCCGGCGGAACATGTGCAGCTCACGTGTCAATTCGGAAGGGGTTGAGGGATGGGGGGGTGTTTGCGGCTCTTGGGGGTATCACCACAAAAACACAGCAGTAGAGAGTAACAGTACCATATATCAAAGCACGCAAATACAGCAGCTGTTTATAGAGATTAACACATGGGATGTTTGAACATGAAGGCTGAGAGCTAGGAACTGAGTGTAAGAATGCACAAACGGATTTAACCAGATTACTGTAATACAAACAAACTGTTCACGAGGCAACACTTGACAGCAAAACCCACCCCTGTCCCACCGAGGATTACTCAACATTGGAAGCGGCACTTGCACCTGCATTCTCCAGCTTTTAGTTACAGTAGTGGCTACCACTTCATAACTGGATATTGGTCAAAGATTTGGTAGAACTGTAACAAGGGTGTCAAAACCCAGAGATTTCACCACCTCCTTCTCAAACCGCCGCATGGAGGCAACCCTGGCCGGACGTGCTCTACTCGAGGAAGTCCGGAGACTCAAAGGAAGAGGGATTCCCCAAGTGAGGTGAATACGGACAGACAATGTAAATACACGATTGGGAGCTGGGGCTGGGATGGCACACAGAATCAATGGGCCTAACCCTTACTAGAGGCAGGATACAAACCAGAGTGACTTAGCACTGCAAACCAGCTCTACTGACAAGTGACAAAAGGGATGCGCCATCTGAGGGGGGCCGTGCAATGCAACCACGATGGAGGTGTCACGTTGCCGCTCAAAACCTGACAGAAACCTTTTACCTCGTCAGACCCAGAGTGGCTCAGGCCACCTTGAGGGGGCGCAACCATGAAGGGGCACCTCGCCCTCAGGTCACCGCAATGGGGTCTTGCTACACATTTCTAGAGGCAGGATACAAACCAGGGCAGCTCAACATAAGGAACCAGTGCTTTACTGACTGGTGACCAAGGGCCACACTCTCTGACCTCCCTGAGGGGGGCCGTGCAACGCAACCACAAAGGGGGTCACACTGCTGCTCAAAACTGTCGAACAAACCTAACCTCGTCAGACAGACAAAACCAAAGTAGGGACAAAATGCCCAACCAAAGGGGCAGAGTTCTTCTTCCACTTTGTCATCAGTAGGTTTTATAGTAGTTTTCCTTGAATCTGGACACCATCCCGGCTTGTCTAGAGTTTTGCCCTGACCCCTGGGCTCCATCCTGGGCCTTTCTGACAGTCTATAATGCTTCATCCTATCCTCAAAAATAATGCTTTTTTGAAATAAAGCTGTCATACAGGGTCTTCAAGCCATAACTGACTTACGTCTGCCTTTGTTCAGTGTGTTGATATAGCCTTTTATTTATAACCACAGTATTAATAATTGGTTAGTATCCCTAAACTGTCATTAGTAGCCATTATAGATAAGACATGGATAAGAGAAACAGTCCCCTAAACCCACTTTCACCAACACAAAAAGGGAAACGTTTATCACGTCTGTGCTTTTCTCTACCAGGCTGTCGTAAGTGATTTATTGGACTTGTCTTAACTCATTCTTCCTGCCCGACAGACCCGAGAGCTGTAAAACATCCACAGGTGTCTGTTTAAACTCCTGAGCGCACTACAGGTGAGAGGACGTCTGTTTTGCAGTTATAGTGAAAGTTGAAGTAGGGGTTGAATGGGCGCCTCTCACACAACTCCGAACTCAAAGGGAAGTCTTTAGGAATTCCGACGATGTGTACGTCATGTACATCAATGAATGAGTGATTCATCAGAGAGCGCCCCCACTATACAGGTGATGTATGTCACTTTCGGAAGCATTTCAGCAATTAACCTAACCTCTAGTTACGCTCTGAATGTCACTAAAGCGCTAAAGATTTATTGCCAGTGCCTGGTAGGGTAGCAGTTTTACTAGCTATAAAATCCGAATGAAATCTGACCCCCATTAACCCTTAAAAGCAGCTCGCTAGAGGCAAACACCTCGACTCGAGAATATACAGTGCTGTGCAATAGTCTTAGGACACCATTAGAATAGATCTGTGGTTTTAGGTATAATAAGGTGAGGTATAATCACCATATATAATTATTTCTCAGTCTCCTTCTTAGAAAACAACCAGAAAATATAGGACACTTGTATGCAGTATTAAAAAACTGATAAAAATCAGAAAAGAACAGCTTTAGCAGTATTTAGTGTCGATATCAGTGTCGCCGCTGCTGTCCCAGTGATATGACATGCCAAAACTGGTTCCTTTGCACTATTCATGCTTTTATCCATGAACTACATATGAATATAGGCGTAAATAATCATTTGAAGTGTCTGATCTAATGAGGCGTTGTGCTAAAGTCTAAGTAATCCTATAAACATGACTGCCTAACGAGCCATAGAGCGATTGGTGCCTGTAGGAAATATTGTACTTACAAGATGAGTGCTCATACACTCCCCCACTAGTAGCCTGTAGTCATTTGTTCGCTTTGTAGCCCAAAAATAGACGTAACTGACTGTGCATATACATAGCATACTGTACACACACTATACTACATACACATAGACTGAACAGCCAATAAAAACATTAAAAACCCCGGGCCTTAATGTTTAGGTAAGCGTTACGCATCAAATTAGCGCCCACATGAATGCCCTGGCCCAGGGCTTCCCAGCATTTCACAGAGCAGCACACTCCCCCACTGTTCCCATCCAGATGCAATCATTTCCCCAAGTAAAGGGTGCACACGTATCCCGGAATCCAAACTCCCAACTACCCGAATTCCCCCATAATGTATGGGATATGTAAACTCACTTCCCGCCATCACCCACTGTCACAACCTGGAGAAGACAGGGTGCATGCTTAAGCTTGCTTCGAACGGGATGCCGTCCATCAAAAGGCTTAATAGGGCTCGCTGTCGAGGCGCTGGGGGTTGATGCCCAACTGGCCTGTGCATGTGACCCTCGACCTGTGCAAAGGCTGAAGTTTGGGCTAGCATATCAGACCACTGCACCAGTGCGTGTGTGTGTTTGGTACCTGCAGTTATGTAAAAGCGACATTTGTAATATCGGCTCAATTTATAGCAGTAGTAAAAATGTCGGCAATAAAGTAAAACATTTCAGGAATGTCACAAAGGAAATAAACCTGGCCCCCTCAGGCTGAGAGCTACAGATACAATGAAAGAGATAAACGAACGCAGAGATGAAGAAAGCAGAGGAACAAACCAACGTACAACGGGTTTGGATTTTTCATCTGAGAGTCTCTTAATCCCACATCCCGAGTGTAATCTGTGTGATTTTACCCTCTGTTCAGCTCATTGTCTCGATGTGGCTGTTGATTCATAGGCGCTCTGTACAAACAAAGCCTCCAGGACTCATGGGCCGCGTCACGTTTGTCTTTCTGCGTGATTTAGTCAATCAAAAAGGTCTGGTTTAGCCCTGGCATGCCAGACCGCAGGAAGTTGAAGGTAGCTGGTTTTGTGTATGGGGGTGTGTTCTGGCTGTGCACAGCTTTATTCTGGGAAGAGAGAGTGGAAGGGGTCACCACAGCGCAATATTTTCGATCGTAGGAGATTCCGGGGCAAGGCGGGGAATATTAACGCCAACGTGTCATTGACCATCAAGGGCTGCTGTGTGTGAGGATAAGTCGGTGTTTGTATCTTATTACTGGCTATAGTGGGGCTTATCTACAGTATATACAATTACCAGATAAAAGTTTTCAAACTCCTTCTAATTTGGCTCCAAGCAACGGGGCCATTTAAGTAACACCTTGCCAGCGCCGGACCCCTTTTGCCTTCAGAGCTGCCTTAATTCTCGTTTCACATATTCAACAAGGTGCTGGAAACATTCCTCAGAGATTTAGGTCATGCCAGATTTGTCTCAAAGGTGTTCTACTGGATTGAGATCTGGTGACTGTGGACCAGTCGTATGCGATGATTTAAGCTCTGGTGCGTTATCCTGCTGGAAGCAGCCATCAGAAGATGGTACACTGTGCTCATGAGGTGCACATGGTCAGCAGTAATACTTAGGCAGGCTGTGGGGTTTATATCATGCTCACGAATGTCGCACCGGAAACCGAGACTCATCAGACCAGGCGACGATTTTCCAATCTTTTGGTGATCCAGTCTGAACTGTAGCCTCGATTGCCTGTTCTTAGCTGACAGGAGTCTGGTGAGGTGTTCTGCTGCTGTAGCCCATCTGCTTCAAGGTTTGACGTGTTGTGTGTTCAGAGCTGGTCTTCTGCATACCTCGTGCTTATTTGAGTTACTGTTTGCTTCCTATCAGATTAACCCAGTCTGGCCATTCTTTATGTCCAGAAAACTGCTCTCACTAGATATTTTCTCTTTTTCGGACCATTCTCTGTAAACCCTAGAGATGGCGCTGTGTGTGAAAATCCCAGTAGATCAGGGTTCCCCTTCACTGTGAAGGTTATTTTTTCCATCAGATACAGTCTTTGAGTCATCTGTCAAATCTCCACTTTCAGTTTGGGTTCTTGGCTTATCATGGCATAACAGGTCTGGAGAATAATATCTGTTCTGTAGAACATGTCATTTTATCTGGCACGTGTGGGTGACTACACCAATTGTAGACTTATTGGTGAAAACCAAAAGAAAGACACAACTGTAGATAAAGGTTGGGATAAAGGTTGGACAGGGATTCATTGAGTGACCGAGGCACCTCCATACATGGTGGCCCCATGCAGATTTACACTTTTTTTAGCCAGTACTTGCAAGTTTGGGTCTGGCTGTCCATCAGAACCACATTAGAGTTTATAATATTATTATTATGTTATTGGTGGACACCTACGGTAGATTGGTGGCGATAGTAAATGTTTTAAAAACTGTTTACATTTCTTCATATTATTAAAGTTTGTTGAAAAAGGTTCTACTAGTCCAAGTGCTCAGTTATTTCTCTGTTACAGAGCTGCATTTTCATGCAGACCATTCAGAAGACAAACAATGTTGGTTATTGCGTTCAGTAACAAGTCTTAAAAACCAGCATGAAAAATGATCACGAAATCCCTACAGTTAATTTTCCTGCAGATTGCTGTCAATGACGTGAGGGTTTTGCTTTGCACACCAAACCAGTCTATGAGCAATTCTAGTGGAGTTTTCTTTGTCTGTCGTTGTTTGTCTGTGTTTTCATGTACTGACCAGCTCATAACCCTGTTCAGTCTCCGCCCAAACATGCCTGTAGGTGCAGACTTGTTTGCAGGTGGGGAAGCCAAGTGTTTCAAGGAATGCTTTCTATTCAATAGCAAATTATCTTCAAATATGCGCTACCAACACGCTCATGTTCCTTCTGCCGACAAATATCTATAGGTTTTGTTCTGCCTTTAATCATTACCGCAGTCTAAAACTGTGCAAACACATATTAAAAAACCATCGGGATCCAAGTGTACGAGTACAAGTGTGAATATCCACAACCTTGGATGAAGAGTTCTGCAAATACTAGGGACACGGACCATATACTTGCACTTTCTATGCATACAGGCTACAGAAGTACATATAGGCCAATACAATACTGTTTACCTCAGATTGTAGATACAGTGGGGCAAAAAAGTATTTAGACAGCCACTGACTGTGCAAGTTCTCCTACTTAGAAAGATGAGAGGGGTCTGTAATTTTCATCATAGGATTTTTAAAGAATTTAATTGTAAATCATGGTGGAAAATAAGTCTTTGGTCAATAACAAAAGTTCAGCTCAATACTTTGTAACATAACCTTTGTTGGCAATGACAGAGGTCAGACGTTTCTTGTAAGTCTTCACCAGGTTGGCACACACTGTAGCTGGTATTTTGGCCCATTCCTCCATGCAGATCTCCTCTAGAGCAGTGATGTTTTGGGGCTGTTGCTGGGCAACATAGACTTTCAAGTTCCTCCACAAATGTTCTATGGGGTGTTGAGGTCTGGAGACTGGCTAGGCCACTCCAAGGACCTTGAAAAATGCTTTTTACAGAGCCACTCCTTCGTTGCCAAAGCGGTGTGTGTGTTTGGGATCACTTGTCATGCTGGAAGACCAAGCCACGTTCCATCTTCATGCTCCCTCACTGATGGGAAGGAGATTTTTGGCTTAAAATCTCACGATACAATGGCCCCATTCATTCTTCCCTTAACACGGATCAGTCGTCCTGTTCCCCTTTGCAGGGAAAAAACAGCCCCAAAGCATGATGTTTCCCCCCATCCTTCACAGTAGGTTATGGTGCAACTCAGCATTCTTCCTCCAAACTCGACGAGTTGAGTTTATTTTTTTAAAAAAAGTTCTATTTTGGTTCCATCTGCCACATGACATTCTTCCAATCGTCCTTTCTGGATCATCCATTTGTTTTCTGGCAAACTTCAGACGGTCCTGGACATGTACTGGCTTAAGCAGGGGGACATGCCTGGCACTGCAGGATATGAGTCACTCTCGACGTAGTGTGTTACTGATGGTAGCCTTGTTGCTTTGGTTCCCAGCTCTCTGCAGGGTCATTCATCAGGTCCCCCAGTTGTAGTTCTGGGATTTTTGCTCACCGTTCTCATTGATCATTTTGACCCACGGGATGAGATCTTGCGTGGGACCCCAGATCGAAGAGAGATTATTCAATGGTCTTGTATGTCTTCCATTTTCTTACAATTGCTCCCACAGTTGATTTATTCACACCAACCTGCTTGCCTATTGTAGATTCACTCTTCCCAGCCTGGTGCAGGTCTGCAATTTTCTTCCTGGTGTCCTTCGACAGCTCTTTGGTCTTGGCCATGGTTGAGTTTGGAGTCTGACTGTTTGAGGCTGTGGACAGGTGTCTCTTATACAGATAACGAGGTCAAACAGGTGCCATTTATACAGGTAATGAGTGGAGGACAGAAGAGCTTCATAAAGAATTTACAGGTCTGTGAGAGCCAGAAATCTTGCTTGTTTGTGGGTGACCAAATACTTATTTTCCACCATGATTTACAATTAAGTTCTTTAAAAATTCCACAATGTGATTTCCTGGATTTTTTTTCTCATTTTGTCTCTCATAGTTGAAGTGTAGCTATGATGAAAATTACAGACCTCTCTCATCTTTCTAAGCAGGAGAACTGGCACAGTCAGTGGCTGACTAAATACTTTTTTGCCCCACTGTAATTGCCTGCGTCTGAGGGAGGGAAGGTTGGACAGCGATCACCTTTCCACCATTGCAACATCATCCAATCGTGGCACTGCCAAAGAGATTGAGCATGGACACAGCAAGCACAGTCCATTACTCCATGCTGAATCATTCTCAGTACCGAAGACGGAAATTACGCAGACACACTCGCTGGACCACGGCCTTACTCCTTTAGCAGGGGAGTTTGCACTCAGGGGGGCTTGTTGACTCGGGAACTGGACATGCCAAGTCATTCCCATGGTTCTTGGTCAGCGTTGAAGTGATTCCGGTGTCTATCCCTGGACATCAGTTCATTGCAGGGCCAACATGGGTTGCTGTTGCCCCTGACCGGCCTCCACTCCCTCAGACACAGCCAATCATCCAACTATATGACGCCTGACTTGGCCTGATTGTGTTATTTATATACATTTTCTAGGTGTATCCTTGGTTTGGCCTGGTTGAGGTTGCAGGATGGGGCGAGTCTATCCTGCACTTCAAAGGGTGTCAGTGCATCTTTCATGCTTCAGAAAGGGTCACTCCCTCATCCAGGCTCCTCACCCTCAGATGTAGTCAATTATTTGTTAAGGCACAACATCTTTACTGGGTTTTTAAGACGCTGTGGGTAGAGGACGACCCACCTTCCTTAAATTAGTACCTATACTCCTACATTGTCAGTGTACCTTGAATACAATGTGCTTTCCAGTGTTATTTTTACTTGCACTGCTAAAAATAGCCACCTAAACACTGATTCAGTCATTCATTGATCCATTAAATTGCTGAACGGAAAGTAGCAGCGTAAGGAGATGCCACTGTGCCTGATTCATCCTTTCAAAGTACTGTTTGCTTGGTTCGCTGCAACAAAATAGCAAGTTTCAACAGTACGGCTTGCTGGTCAAGAGAGGGAATGGTGTTTCTCCTCACCTAATCACGTTTAGCTAAATGCATGGATTCGGGGTCCAACTCCAACGCTGACAATATGTCTTTTGGTTTAAGGATTTTGTGATTTTAGATTAACACACGATTGTAGCACATTGAAATTGAAGAGCTGTTTATTACAGCTAAAGGTTTGAACACCCTCAATAATCTCCTTCGTATCTAGATTATTTTGTGGGCAAAAGCTGCATATTTGGCACAGACTCAACAGCCTGTGGGTATGGATTCAAAAGCATGATACGGGGAAGACATGCAGACTCCACACAGGAAAGGACCCAGGTCGCTCCACCTAGGATCGAAATTATAAACGAAAACAAATGGAAACAAACTCCAATTCAGGTTTTCCTGCATCTTCTGGCGAGGTGAGGTTTGAGTTGAGTTTCTAGTTGGCACCAAGGGTCTGGCACCTAATCAAGACTTAGCCTAGAGTTCTCACTCTGAAACTGTGCTGGGCAAGCAGTTAAGATGCTGGACCATGAAGCAGATGGTCCAGGGTTCAAATCCCACCACTGCCAAGCTGCCCTTCAACCACAACTGCTTGGATTGTAGGACTGTACCGGTTACGTGTAACTCATTCAAACCATACCAACTAACGGCTGGCACAAACCCAGCCGCAAGTTCTCCCCCTATCCTGCACCACAGCTTTTATGGTCTCTCAGGCATCAGGTTCTCCAGTCCTATCAGTGTGGTAGAAATTGAGACCACTCACAACTGGACTATGGAGCAAACGGTCCAGGGTTCAATCCCACCTCTGCCAAGCTGCCCTTAACCCACAACTGCTTGGATTGCAGGACTGTATCAGTTGTAAGATAAGGCGTCTGCTAAAGGACTGAATGACCCAATGCAGACTAGGGGTGTTGTTCACCACCAACCGCTTTGAAGCTACCAGTCTTGAAGATGAGGATCTGTCACATGCTTTCCTCCTTTAGAACCCGCTGCTCATTCAGTGTCACTGGATGGATCAGCGACTGATAGTTTGATAGCATTGAAAGAGGAATTCCTTTCCATCCATCAGAGAGCAGTTATACTTTCTAGGATTATCAGCCACGGATGACAATGACATCAAGAATGCTCGAACCAACCAGGCGCTCCATGGACGTACTGGAAAGAGTGTAAAGAGTCTAGACCTATGTGCTCGGGTGAGAAATGTGCACAAACAAATGCCTTTACAGAGCCTAACAGTGACTACTAGTGGATATGGTGCAGGTGAGATTTCTTAGGAAGGACCCGAATATAGGGCATGCATGATGGCATGGAAAGCAATGATCTGTATCTTATCTGTCCGTATGTGACTGAACCCGAATGCACTCGGCACATTTGCACGTGCACCCGCTGATGGCGAGATGCTGTTTCGCAGCCTACAGCAGCATGCTCAGGGAAATGCTCTGTGCCTTTCTAAAGCCTTATGCATGAGCAGCTTTAAATATGGTTTGTTGACGAGATCTCCAAGCAGGCCACATTCTCGTTCTGATTCTGTATACGAATGTGAGATGTCAATAAGAGATGTTTCTCATCTAAGAACCCAGACAGGTTGCTTGCTTGCTTGCTCGGTGTGTGTGTGTGTGTGTGTGTGTGTGTAGCACCAGATGTGACTGGCAATGTTTATTGGTTTGCCTCAGGTTGTCTAGTATGTGCACATAGGGGCTTGTTACAACAGCAGCACTGCGATCCTAAATACTTGAATGATTATTCTTGAGTGTTTGTAGGTGCATCCTGTGTCGGATCCATCCTGTAGCGAATACTTTCGGTGTGCCAATCAAACCATTCCAAACGTTTTCTGAAGTGAAGTGGTTATGACTAATTTGTTCCATTACTTAGGAGCCAGCCATTCAATCTTACACGGTGTAATGCTGATCTGTAGCCTCTAATGGGTTTCTGTTTGGGTGTTTTTATGGGCAGCTTCTACACAAAACAGCACTTTAAGTCTGCCCTGTGGTATCTGGCACCAAGACTTTAGCAGCAGGTCCCTTACATTCAGCAAGCCGACGCAGGCCGGACTTGCTCCTGCACATCCCGCCGATCTTAGATCTGATTGAGATGTTCAGGCCAGGGCAACACCATGTACACTCCGTCATGTTCCTGGTGTCCGATGTGGGCAGTGTGGCAGGATGCGTTACCCGGCTCAAAGACGCTACTGCCATCACACTCCCTTCAGCATAGGGAATTCTGGTGCCATCACTACCCCAGGTGAACGGTGCACACAGGGACCCTACAGGTACTTGTAGTGAAACTAAATGGCTAGTCTGCCAGCAATGGTGTTTCAAGGCTCTACGATAAGCGTCTTATCGTTTACTCACGCTCCTGATTTGAAATTGACAGGAACACAGAAAAAAAATCTATGAACCACACGGTTATTATTAACAATTTGTTTTTGGTTTTCCTCTATTCTTCCAGACATGAATAAAAAATTCGCTCAGCAGTGTTGCTGTTCTTCAGCGAAGAGTGAGGAAATGTACATTGTTGGAATAGTTTACTATAAATACAGTTTGACAATTACCATAAAGTAATCAATAATCTATTAGTGTACGTTGTAGCTGTTTCTGTCTATTTCGCAGCTCTCTTCTCCAAAAGAATAATTTAAAAGAAAGATTTAAAACCAGCGAGAAACTGGAATCTGGGAAGATTCCCTAGTGTTTTGTGACAATTGCTGCCTGTAGAGGGCGTGAACACTCATTTAAGTAACTGGTTAACCTGTCTAAAGATTTACTTTTCTACTAAGGTTAAGATCTCACCTCAGATCATCTAAAACAGTGAATTTACACTCTAAAAAATGAGTGCACTGTAGAGCAATGATCACTCATTTCGTTCTCTTTCTCTCTCACGCACACACATTTTTATTCGTGTAGCATGAGTAACTAAACCCAAACAACTGGGGTATCGATATACACGTCTGGTACAGATTGTACACACAGTCATCACACACACATCAATGCAGATGGAGACAGTACGAATGACAAAGGCCGCTTCTGTTACCTTCTTACGTTGAAAACGTGAACAAAATGCCACCGATGCTTTAAGGAGATAATCTCTGGTTTATGTTATGTCTGACCTGGGGTGTAACAGAAAACACGCACGGGGCCTTTCACGTGTCTGCTGTGTAAGGTAGAGCAGTTTGAAGTGAACCTGTCTGAACAGCTTCCACCGGGGTATCAGATACACAACGGTCGAGCTGAGATCTCGTGGTGTGGGTCTGTTACCCTACAGGACCGTGTAAAGTTTAAATCTCTCGCTATGCTGGCGCACATCTTTATAAATCGTGCATCAGACCATCCTGTGCTCACTGAACATGTTCTTTGTTTCTTTTTCGCCCCCTTAGGGATGTGTGTGTAATGGGAAATCGAGGTGCCACTGTGATGGAATCAAAGGCAATAGGGTATGTATGAGATTCCTGCTTATTCGGAGTCCCAGGCTACCCACAGAACAACAGCCACACTATAAACACTACCGTTTGTGCGACATGGACGGTGTGCTAATCAGAATGGCCAGCAACCAATGAAAAGCGGATTAGGTTCAAATTAGGGCAAACCTTCTGACTGTATATTGCTTCCACAGGCTGCAGTATCTCACTTGCTGATACATCACCACCCACTAGTGGTGAACGACCGTAAAATACAGTGGAACCTTGGAAACTCGACTCAGACATGGAACGGTCCGTTTGAATTATTTTTGCCCCCAAATTCAAAGGAAAATTTAGACTTCGACATCAGCACCCTAAATAAAACACTCAGTGGTGAGATGTTCCAACCACCAGTCACACCAATACAGCATGGCGATTGCCATAACCCAAAAGAAGAAAAAGGAATAGGGTGCGATGATAAGCATATTATGTATATTATATTATATTATAAGATGTGCCGAAACTGCGTTATAAACTGTCAAAACAATCATTTGGTGGTCAGGAACGGATTAATCCTAGTTATATCATTTTTTTGAATTCTGAATCAGAACCTCGAATGGCCTTCTGGGGGGGGTGGAAAACCAATTCGATTTGAATTTCGAAGCTCCACTGCACTGGCACACATTAAGTGATGATTATGATGATGGTGGAAAAACCATTTCTAATTCTTGAAGAACTTCAAAAACGTTTTTTTTTGGACACAGGGTCATGTATGGTATGGCATCTCTACAGAAGCGGTCATAACAGTGACTCCGGGGCAGCTCAGCTTATCTATAACAGGATAACTTAAAAAGGAGCTCCTAGAAGGTGGCACCAAGGCATGAGGGGCAACCCCCCGAGACATCCAGGTTTGCGTGAGTTGAACAGGAATTAGGGATCCCAGTTTTTATCACAATTTGCTAGGCCCAATGAACCCCCAGGGCCTGTGGCCTTAAAAGAACATTCCAGTTTCCTATCATAATTACAAATAACTTCTTTAGCCTATCTAGAATTGTGTCCGGTTACGTGCCTGGTTAGGTTCCACAATCACGGGGCCCTCGGTGGCAGCAGTTTGTTGTGAGCTCATTTTTGTTTGAGAGTTCAGCTGCTTTTCTATGTTTAACCCCGTCTGGATGTACTCTTAAGCAGTTTATTACACTCAAAAGAATTTAAAGTTACCACCTTATATAGGGATTTTTCTAGAAAATGGCTATGATTTCCAAAGAGTAAGAACGTGCTTAACGTATAAAGCTTAAATACACACCATAGCTTAGCAACCGTGCTAACGTGGGAAAAACACAGCCAGAACCTTAAAGAGAGGCTCGTACTGCTAAAGCAAAATGTTTCCAATTTACCCCAAGTGCCTCAGTTAACTCTAAAGAGGAAAGCTTTAGATAATCTAAATAAATAACTATTTAAGTCTATAAACAAAACACTCTACTGAAGGACTGTACAACTGGAGTCCATATACTGCTGTGCTGGTCAGTGGCCTTCTGGTTCTAGGTTCGATTTGGCCTGTTTAACGTCCGCATGTGCAACAGGACACCGAATGAAATAGCAGTTTAGATACTTGGACATAGTGTTTAATTTTAATTAATAATAGCAATTAAACCACAATACCTTATACTTGCAAATCATTTCACTTACATGTCATGGTCTTCCATTAAGTACACAATGTCTGACGTTCCCTTGCTCTCATTTTCAGGGTGATCCGGGTTACCCAGGCTTCCTTGGTTTCCCAGGAATAGATGGATTTCCAGGACAGGAAGGCCTACCTGGACCCATGGGCCCTAAGGTTTGCTACAAATTCCACAAGACTGTATTTAAACCTGTAAAAATTGCTGCAAGACTCCATTTCGACTTGAATGCGTTTCCATGAGCTTATAAATACACCTTACTGGAACCGGTGTCTGTACTCCTAAGTACTTGAGCATATTCCTTAAAATCATTCTCACATTTTTGAAATTCATCATACTTTAAAGTCTGACCACGTAGAGTATTTACAAAAAGTAAACCGGTATTTGACCCTTCAAACAACACACAATGCACACAGTTTACGTTCCATTTCATTTCTTGTTCTGACCTAGTCAGGGTCTTCAGCTAGATGTAGAAAAAACAAACAAGCTAACCCAAAGTCCAAGGGCAAAAACTCAAAACTCACAGCTCAGAATCCATGCAGTCAAAGTGAGTAGGTCCACTTTAGCTCCCTGTCCATTTCATTGATGTGACAGAGGCATCAGTAATGAAACAAAGCAGCCCTTTAGACAATAAACAAGAGCATAAGGGTAAGGGATTATCAAACACATCGAAACACAAGCATGACAAGTACAAACATATCATCTGCATAGTTTCCTGACTGGTTAGCATAAACTACTCAGGATGAACAGAACCAAGAATTTAAACTGAGCATAAACCCAACAAAAATAGCAAGCATTTCGCTAAATGGGAAAATAACCCAGTCATTGAGATTAGAAGTAGCTTCCCTCCAGTGATTCATATCCCTTCTTCTATGCTGATGCTTTAAGTGTTACATGACAGCCCTCACGTGGAAGCTGGTGGTAACTACAGAGTGTCTGCCAGCTGGTCTGGGCAGAGACCATATGCATTTATTTGTAATTTGTTTCTGAATCATTTGTTCATCTTCCAAAGGCCAGATTTCTCTGATAGCTTTTTAAATATACTTTTAAAAGAAAAAATATGTTTGTGGTACTGATGCAGAGAACTTTGTGTGTGTGTGTGTGTGTGTGTGTGTGTGTGTGTGTGTGTGTGTGTGTGTGTGTGTGTGTGAGAACGAGAGATTCCTCCATATTTCCATGCCATTTCCTTAGTAAACATCTGTATTCTATGTCACAGGGCTCAACAGGATTCCCCGGGATATCAGGACCCAAAGGATCACTGGTATTTCCTCTGTGTGTGTGTGTGTGTGTGTGTGTGTGTGTGTGTGTGTGTGAGTACATTTGTGCGCCGTTTAACGTCCGCATTATGTTCTGTGAAACAAGATGTTCACCCAAATTAACATTGACCAGATATCACCATAGTAGTTTAGATATTTTGCACAGTGTTTCATTTTAAGCAATAATATGAATTAAAATGCAATTTGAAAACTTTTAATACAGTAATGTACTGTACAATACAGTAATTCTTATCTTTGTATCTTCTACAAAGTTTTAAACACTTATCAAAAACAGAAACGAGAGAGGAACACTGCCATGTTTTTCTGCCTAGTTTAGAATGACTAGTTTTCTGTCACTCAGACGTGAATGAGACATATATAAGACAATTTTTTATTCCTCTTAAGAATTCTGAAGGCGTTGAGTGAACTGACGTTAAACGGTACATATATGTATATTTAATACTGAAGTATATGTGCTCATATTGAATAACTTGCTCTAGGTTTGAGAAATAATTCTTCTTTATTGTCTTTACTAGGGACCCCAAGGGACACCAGGAATAACTGGCCCTCCAGGACTACCTGTACGTTTGAAGAGCATGTGATATGGGCAAAATGTTATTTAACGATGCAACAGAACTTCAAACATACCATAAAACATCCATAAAATATTCAAGATAGTCCTAATCAGGATTTTTATTCAAACTGTTCCACAGGGCATTTGCTGCCTTATACACAATTACTGCTTTTTGAAATTTGAATATTGAAATAACCTCACATTTCTGCACATTACTAATGGATCAAACGACTGTGTATATATCTATGGTTGGCTTGTGTTGCTAAAGTTTCCAGAACAAGCAGTTATTAATGATGAACCAATTGCAGATTATGGCTTTGTGTTTGGGAAGTCATTAGTTGCAAAGGCACCAGCCCCAAGTATTAAAAACTCAACAGTGGTATTAAGATAATCAACCTATTAAAAAGAACAAACACTGTGTTTTCTTTATTGTTTAATTCTAATAACCCCAATATCCTTCTGCTAAACTATTATGCTTAAAATCTTAACTGCTTTTTAGGGATTCCCAGAAGGAAATGAGGGTTTGTGAGGGTGTGGAGAGGCGGGGGCCCCGTGGTGTCCCAGGATTGCAACGGCCAAAGGTCAATAACAAATTCTTACCAGTAATGGTCGAGAAGATAGATGACAGCATTTAACACTTGATGAGCTCCGAAAATGATAAGAGGCCACGTCAGGAATGATCCATTTCTCTGGTTACTACTTGTAAGGTTACTGTTTGAGTTCAATTGAGCAGTTTCGGTTTATTTCTTGAAAATCACTGGCGAATTCCAAATAAAAAATATTTATTTCCAGCAATGACAAGAGCAATTTGTTCGCGTGTAAAGACAAACTGGCCAAATCACAAAGAAGGATGCCGTGATGTTCAGGACCTTAAACAAATAATTAATTACAAAGAAAAAGAAGAAAAAGAAAAGTTAATGGGCGACCGGCTCCATGATGCACTGTTGGTGCCAAACACTCAGTGCTCTACAGAAGGTCACGGTGTTGCCCTGTCGTCCAAAACTGGGGCATAAAAGGCAGCCAGTCATAATGTTCTGGCTCAAAGATGTAGGCTCTGTATTCATGCAGATGCAGCTCTCATATCTACATCCTGTCCTCAATATTTTAAATGGGAACTATGAAAAACTGAATACATCTGGAGCACCCCCATGTGCCAGTACTATGGCCTTTGGCATTTTTTTCCATTTGTACTGTGATAATAAAAGTAAAACCTGATATATTCTGAAGTACACACTCTATAGAATGCTGACTGATGATTAACTGAACTTCTTCTTGGTTACCAGGGCGATATGGGTCCTCCTGGAGCGCCAGGAAACCATGGAGGTCCTGGCCCACAGGTAAGCCCTTAAAACATAATCCGTGGCCACCATCAGCAACAATCTGAGAGGATTCCTTATTTATTCATTTGTTATTATGTCTTTTTAGGGGGTACCAGGTCCTTCAGGCCTTAAGGTGTGTAAATCATCCCAATGACATTTTTAAATGACTGTGTTGACAGTCTGAGACATTTGTTTGCTCTCTGTTAGGGGGACACGATCCGCTTTTCTGCTTGTGCTGATCTGAAAGGATCGCCAGGTTTGCCAGGTATTGCTGGACCAAAGGTAAGAGCTACATCTGTAACCCACCTACATTCCTCTCCCCAAATGTCACTGGGCATTGGACAGGACCCCGTCTCTGGCCTCCCTCTCCTCAGGCACAGTCAATCAGGCCTGTGTGTGAAGCTCGACCCGAGCAGAAGGCACCGCTGGGACTCTAACCCGGGCCTCCACGGTGATGGCCTATCCAAATTATACTGGCCTACCTGAGCACGAGCTAAGAACGGACTGTGGTGATAGGTGAAGATGACCAGGGTAGCTTCATGCACGTTTTTGATGTTGCAGGGGAAGCAAGGAGAGGCAGGTTTATCTGGACCAGCCGGACCAGCGGGCTACAGCGGACCTCAAGTAAGAAACCAAATCAGATAACTGTTAAGTAGGGTTTGTTCACTTGTTGGTAGGGAGTTTAAAATTTACATTTAAAATTTTACATTTAAAAAATGCAGAGCACTTTTATGTTCCGCAAATGAAAAACAAATTAAAACTGATTTATAGCTTTACGTTACAACTGTTACAACCGACAAATTGAATATAATATTATATTTTATTTCACTGAGAATTGTTTTCAGAGTATTCCAGACAGGAAATCTTATTGTTCCATATCTGAAACATACAATATTGTGCAAAAGTCTTAGGCCACCATTAGATATAACATATTGTCAATGATCCCAACCAACCATTTCAAACTTGGATTTGTCTCTAATACACACTGATCTTCATTCCAATCTGTGTGAGCCTTAGCATCTCTTAGCCTTTTCACCCTGTTCCCCTTCCGGAAAAAGTGGTTTCTTGGCTGCTAACCGTCCAAAAACCATACCTGATCAGCTTCTTCAGACTGTAGAAGGGTCAACTTTGCATCCCAGATGCTGCTATTGCTGAGGTGTAAGGGCAGCTGACAATAAACACTTACTGCTATTGACTAAAGAAGAAGCTGTTTTGTTTTTTCATGATTTGCTTCAGTTTTTTAATTAATACACACAACATCAGTCTTAATGAAATGATTTCTGGTTGTCTTTCTAAGAAGGAGGGCTGAGAAATAATATATACAGTCGTATATGAAAAAGTTTGGGCACCCCTATAATTTCATTGATTTTAGTTCAGCAACTGAGTTAAATATATCATATAGCAGATGAACCAGTGATATTGAGAGTGAAAGAAGTTTATAGGATTTTACAGAAAGTGGCCGTAATTATTCAAACAAAATTAGGCAGGAGCATAAAGTTGGGATTCCCAACCGAAAAAATGACATCAATAGTTTAAGGTCGATCCTCCTTTTGTCGAAATTCACAAAGCCGCTACGCATTCCTACAGCTTCCAGTCTGGATTTCTGGTTTTGAAGGTGCTTGGACCATTCTTCTTTAGAAACATCTGCAGTCATGTCAGGTTTGATTGGTTCCGAGCGATTGGACAGCCCACATGTTCAGTAATATATGTCTGGGACTGAAAAAAAAGCTGGCATTCAAGAACGTTTTGTACGGGTTCCATGCATGAATGCCTCTTAGTAGATTTGAAGCAGGGTTTGGGGCGTTGGCATCGGGGTTGAATTGCAACTTTGCACTGATTTCCTGAACATTGTTTCAGGAATCTGGAGATATTAAACTGGAATCCATGGACCCTCAACTTGAACCACAAGATTCTAGTACCTGCATGCCAACACAGTCCCACAGCATGATGGAAACCGCCACCAAATTTTACTGTGGGTAGCAAGTGTTTGTCTTGGGAGCTGTGTTCTTTTTCCGCCTCCTGTTTGTCAAAATAACTCAATTTTAGTTTCAGCAGTACACAGCATATTCCAAAATGAAGCTGGATTGTCCAAATTGGCTGTTTGCACACCTCAAGTGACGCTGTTTGTGGCGTGTCTGCAGTTAAAAAGGGCCTTCTGCATTACTCTCCCATACAGCCTTCCTTTGCAAAGTGCGCTTGTAGAGTTGAACGATGAACAGTGACACCATCTGCAGCAAGATGAGGTGTAGGTCTTTGGAGGTGGTCTGTGGCTTGACATGATGTCTCAACCATCTTGCCTCTGCCTATCTGAGATTTTTCTTGGTCTGCCACTGCGGGAGGTTCCTTAACTAGAACTGTGTTGCAGTGGTCTCAATTGCCTCACTATGTTCCTTCACAGTGGAAATGACATCTGAAACTCTGAGAGAGCTTTTTCCCTTCCATGAACCATGATGTTGAACAACCCTTTGTTTTCAGGCCATTGAGAGTTGTTTTGAGGCTTCCCATGTTGCCCACTCTTCAGAGAAGATGCCCAAAAGAGGAGAAAACACTCCCCCAAAAAATTGGCCACCTTAACAACTTTCCTCATAGTTGGATAACTTGTGTATGTGATCAAGGTCAATGAGATTACAAAACAATTTTTTGTTTTTGTGTTCCCAATAATTATGCTAAAAAGGTATTCAAATGACACAAGGGTTCCCCAAATTTATGCACATGCCTTAACTTTTGTTTGAATAATTGCTGCCACACTTTTCTGTAAAAACCTATAAACTTAATTTCACTTCTCAATAATATTCACGGTGTGTTCATCTTGAATATGATATATTACCTCTGAAATTGCTGAGCTGGACAACCAATGATTTATAAAGAAAAATCATGAAAATTATCAGGGGTGCCCAAACTTTTTCATACCACTGTATGGGCATTATGACATTACTGAACAATGGTATATTTAATCTAATGGTGGCCTAAGACTTTTGCAAGGGTCCATCTCTTACCTCTGTTGCTGCCAATTAACGCAGTGATTGAGAAAGCAGCCATTCTGACTGAACCAGGTGTTGTCTTAACCACACCCCCACAACTGTGACATCACTACAAAGCCTAGGATGTCCTCTAAACAGTGCAACAGGACTCAACATTTGTAGCCTATACATCTCTATATATATATAAATATATATTTTCTTTTAAATAAAGACCGCACAAGTCCTTCATAATCAATTTGAATGATGACTCTGAAAAATGTTATTAATAATGATAATAATAATAATAACCCTTCACCTTTCACCACTCTCCACAGGGACAAAAAGGACTGCCTGGGGTTCCAGGAGAAAAGGTTATTGTTTGTATATTTTTTGTATAGCGTCACTGGTTTGTGTTTGTGTGTATGGCTCTGTGATCATTCTGTGTAACAGGGTCTAGAGGGTCGAAGCCCTGGGATACCTGGCCCCCAAGGTCCAAAGGCAAGTATATTAAACACATGTTGTTAGCAATATGTAACCCTAAGGCTTGTTATCACTACAGCCATCAGTCAACAAGGACAAAAATGAGAAATATGAACAAAGGAAATGTCTTATTAAATCGAACGTAAGCTGTTCTTATCAGTGCGCACAGATTTTCGGTAAAGCTGGTGGTTTGCTCATGTCCACGTTTATGTTACAGGGTCAGCAGGGCATTCCTGGTTTACCTGGACAAAAGGGCATCAAGCTGTATGCGACAGGACCCAAAGAGCTCAAGGTAAGACGTCAGGAAGTGCTTGATGGTGATACGCTTATGTCAGGATAGGTACCTTAAAGGAACTGGTTCAGGTTTTGACCATCGGATTCAGACGTAGTTTTAACGTGAACTTTAAAGTTCAGAAGTTAAATTCATACCTCTGTTTGTCGGCTACAGGGGGAACCTGGGGATCGCGGAGAACTAGGCTGCGACGGAAGAAAAGTCAGTACACACACACACACACACACACACGAAAAGTGCGAAAGTCTTAGGCCACCATTAGATTGGATATACCACTGTTTTAACAAAGGTATAATGACCATATATAATGATTTCTCATTTTCTTTAATACAGGAAATTTGCATGCAGTATTAAAACAACAAACATAAAACAGCTTCTACAGGCTACAGTGGCAATTATTTAGCGTTGACCCTTTTAAAGTCCGAAGACGCTTGATCAGAAATGGTCGATTTGGAAGGGTAGCAGTCAAGAAACCACTTTGTTCAGAAGGGGAACAAGGAGAAAAGGCTAAGATATGCTAAAGCTCACAAAGATTGGAATGAAGATCAGTGGAAAAGAGGACTATAGAGTGACGAGTCCAAGTTCAACATTCTTGGATCCAGTCGCCGATGATACGTTACATACGGTCATTAGCACTGCTAAGAGGACAAATCCAATGGTGTGGCCTAAGACTTTTGCACAGTACTATGTATATTCTAAATCTCCTTTTGTAAACCCGATTGTAATTACTGGTTGGCTTCTTTCCATTGTTCACCAGGGCCAGCAAGGATTGGCTGGTCACGCTGCTGAAAAGGGGGAAAAAGGAGATCCAGGACTTCGAGTAATTTATTCAGATTTGTTTTTTTTTTTTTTAATGCAGTCTCTGTTTTGTTATCTGAATTAACTTCTGAATAATACAAGACCACAAGGTTTAGGACATTGCATTATACTCTAAGGTCACTGATACTGTGTACATTAGCTCTTCGTATAAGGATAGATGTACAAGCTATTATTTGTTGTATTTATTCACAATGCCTGACAGTGGAATACTGTGAACGATGGATGGGTTTCATTTTAGGGCGAGGTCGGAAAGGACGGAGTTCCAGGAGAGTACGGTCTCAATGTGAGTGAATTGACCTGAGGGAAGGAACAGCAGGTTCTACTACACTGCACGTATGGTAGCTGGTGTTTACCTTTTGTTTTTGTGTCCGTCAGGGCCTTCCTGGGGATGTAGGATACCCTGGGCCTAAAGGGAGCGATGGTCCAAAGGTCTGCAACAAACCCTCATCTGTAATAGAATATAAATTATTTAATTACAGGGGTAGCTTGGTTTTCGTTGTTAATTCGTTCCAGAGACTGAAAATGACAAGTAGAGAGCAAATGTTTCACATAAGGATAATGTAAATGGAATGAATGGGTTCCAGACCCCCAGAAAATCCTCCTGTATGAGGCATTATATGCATTAATGGAGCTGTATTGTACAGGAGCTCCTGATCTATGATGGGGATATGTTCAGATAAATCCATCATAAGCTAAATGTATCATGAACTGATGAGCTTAATATAGTCTGTACTGTATCATAGCGGAGCCTCTTACACAGTCACACTTACATTAACCTACATTTTCGCAAAAATCATTAACACAAAGCTATTTTATGACAAAGTGTTTAGTGAGAAATGGACAGAAAAGTAAAAGCAAAACACTTACTCCACTGGTGAACTACTGGATCCATGGAGAGTTGTTTGCACAAAGAATACAGAACTGTAGACTGTAAAAATAAAGAAAAACACAAAAAACGAGAGCTAGTTGTGTGTACTGAATCGTGAATCATGAATCACAAATCAAGTTTCGGTTGGATCGAGTCGGCTGTGAAATTCGTCACATCACTAATATAACTCCATCTCTGCATAGCTTAGCCTACCCCTGTCCATCCATGTTCTAATATCGCATGTTTGTATCTGTGTAGGGGGAGAAAGGTGACAGAGGCACCCCTGGTCCTCCAGGAGAAGTGAGTCAGATGTTTTGTTTTGTTTTGTTTTTTTAACATCTGAATTCATTCACAGCAGTGATGAAGGCACTGATGCATCAGCTTCTGATTAGTGACCCCTGTATGCACTCTCCAGTGGTTTATGGCTCACAGATACATAGTGACCCAAAACAGGTCTGTTTGAGGAAATGCTAGAGACTTGGGGCATTCCTAAAAAAAAAAAAAGAACAAAGCTCTTTTCACACTCCTGGATGTTTATGAATTTCACATACACTTCACCAGGAGTGACAGAGGGTCGTTTGCACAGTGAGGTATTACAGATATTCTGGCAGGTGCTACCACCCGCTGGGGTGACTGGACTTACTGGTGTCCCCATATAATCTGACAAACATATTTCTATTAATATAGCAGCACCTGTGACCCATAGGAAAAGGCCCCGTGTAGGTCGGGTGGTGAGGTTATGGAATCCCATCCAGGGAGCACATCTACAGGGAGGATAGGCTCTGGACCTCTATGTGACCCTAAACAGAAAAAAGCTGGGATCTTTTATAACAATATATAAACACATTAACCTGACTGATCCATTCTCTATAGTTTGTTGCACAAAATGAAAAGATGAAAGGTCTAAGAGGACCCCCTGGGCCTCCTGGACCGCCAGGCCTTGCAGGCAGCCCAGGTAAGGAGACTATGAGATTTTCTGTAATGCGATGTAGGAGGATATATAATGTTTTTTAGATAAACAAGGAGTCATTGACTGTAGTGTTGTGGTGACATTTTACCAGGTGTCACCGGCTTTCCTGGAGATCCAGGTATCCCAGGTAAATGTCGGTCTTTGGTCTAACTACTGTAGGAACTACTGAAGCTCTTTAATACACAAAACAGAAACCATGCTTGTACTTCTCTAACCCAGGACAAGCTATACCTGGTGGTTCCGGGCAGCCAGGTGCCCCAGGTGTAACGGGGATTAAAGGTAACAAAGGAGAGCAGGGACCCTATCAGGTAGGAACACCCGGACTGGATGGGCCGCAAGGAGAACCTGGCGCTATCGGTGACCGTGGCTATGAAGGACTGATAGGTAACCGACATCATAAAAGCGCACCATAGGTTTACCAAAGTGAAACAGAAATCAGAAAACTGAGTCAAATTTGCTGATTTATTGTTTGATCTGTAGAACCACGTGAAGGAAGGAAATCAGGGACCCAAAGGAGAAAGAGGCAGACCAAGGCCAAGGGTTACAAATGGAAGTTTTGGGGATCCTGGTAAGAGATCATAGTAAGGTTCTGTAAGGATTTGTGTGGTTTACTATGCAAGGCAGCTTGATGGAACACCATTAATGTTTATTTCGCTGAATGTAATTAGAACAAACATCAAAATAACAGGTCGTTATGTGCAAAAGCTTGGGCAAGTTTTTGGGCATTTTGCTCAGTCAGGCGTAGACAATTCTGGTTTTCGTTCCCCCCCACAGGTGATGTGGATGGGAGAGCTCTGCAGACTGTGTCCTTTTTCTGGCCCTGATGAAGGACCTATAGGACCGCCTGGTTACCCTGGCAAGGCCTGGAGTTCCAGGTAGAGAAAGAGCGTGATGGATGACATGAGTGAGTGAGTGAGTGAATGAAACGCGGTGGATGATGTAAGATCAAGGTGATGTTGTGGTATCAAAAAGTGTTCTTGAATTATTATGCAACAGATATCAGTTTGTAACAGAGATTTTACGTGCAGGCGAAGGTGGAAAATCGGGCGCTAAAGGCTCAGCCGGTATTAAGGGTCCACTTGGTGAACGTGGCCCTCCGGTAAGTGTGAAGCCACAATCACACCGAAGCGTTGCTTAGACGTTTTTGAGAGGCCATCCTGTTTCGAGCTCTCAAACACCTGTAGTCTCATTTTTGTTCCAGCTTCTACAGTAACTCAAATGTAAACAACATATTCTGAAATACAGGGTTCGTACGGTGACCAAGGACTTCCAGGGGAGCAGGGGCCCACAGGAGACAGTAGCGTTGTAGGACCTGGACAGAAAGGTGACCTGGGTGACCCTGGATATCCAGGATTCCAAGGACCTACTGGAAACGGTGGGACAGCAGGGCGGCGTGGACTTAAAGGGCCAAGAGGAGACAAAGGCTATCTGGTCAGTACTGAGATGTCAAGCGACCTTGTATTAATGCTAGGCCAAATACGGGTGTGGTGGTTCAGTGTTCAGTGCTTTAAGAGAATTGGGCTCTTAAATAAAATACGATTAGGTTTTCAATAACATTATATACACACACCACTTTATCTATCTGCTGGCTTCCATCAGGGTCCTGTTGGGTCTAAAGGGGATCAAAGGTTATCCTGGGTCAGAGGGACTGCCAGGAATCAATGGACTAATGGGAGTTCTGGGCTCCTTTGGGGTTGGATCACCAGGGGAGCCGGGTGAGAAGGGCGAAAATGGTGTAGAGGGCTTGCCGGGGGACCAAGGCAATCCAGGTATGATGAACATCTCGTTGAAGTCGTATAAACGATATAAACTCTGGGTGCTTACATATGTGTGGCCGTACCAAAAGTTCATGTTGGACGTGTCTGCCAGGTGAGAAGGGCAATCCTGGAACTGTCTACAATATACCTGGAGACACAGGGTCCCCTGGAGCGAAAGGTCAACAAGGCCCAAGGGGGTGTAAAGGTGCGACACTTGCGTGCATCAATACTATCGATGAAATGAAGCATGGACAAGCTGCAGATTTTAAATTCTTTTCGCTGTAACATTTCAGGAGGCGTGGGATGTATAGGCAACCCGGGATCCCGTGGTTCCTCAGGAAGTATAGGGGAGAAAGGGTACCCACAACCAGGAGCTGCAGGAGAACCCGGGTACAAAGGTATGAGACGGTGTAACGTGTACGAGCCTTACCATTGTTTACCTTTTTCTAAGCCTGTCTCTGCGTGTTTCAGGTGAGAAGGGAGACCAAGGTCAGCCAGGGCTCCCTGGCATTGGCAGACCAGGGAACCCAGGACCTTTAGGATCACCTGGAATACCAGGACTGAAGGTCAGAATGATTGTTTCATATAATACTGAAAAAGAGCATGCTGTGAGCCAGTCCAGTTTGATTCTTAATCTCTCTTCTCTTGTTTGCACTAGGGTGATGCAGCTTCTGGCACTCCAGGGCCCAAAGGAAAACAGGGGCTTCCAGGTGATGATGGGACACTTGGATGTATTGGTGACCCTGGTATTAAAGGAGAAGCCGGACCGTGTGGGCAGCCAGGGAGAGATGGGCCACCAGGGAATAAAGGTGAGATCACAGCCGTGTGCAAAATAGAATAGAGCATTTTGTCTACTTTGGGTTTGGGTCGTTCAACGATTACATTACGTTCTGTGAAGCAGGTCGTTGACAAGACATTACCATGGTCGCATCATCTTCTTAGTCTACTGTAATGTAAATACAATTTTAAAGAAGAAGTTACAGGTCTGTGAGAGCTAGAAATATTGCTTGTTTGTGGGTGACCAAATATTTATTTTCCACCATGATTTACAATTAAATTCTTTAAAAATCCTACAATGCAATTTCCTGGATTTTTTTTCTCATTTTGTCTCTCATAGTTGAAGTGTACTTATGATGAAAATTACAGACCCCTCTCATCTTTCTAAGTAGGAGAACTTGCACAATCAGTGGCTGACTAAATACTTTTGTCCCACTGTTTGTCTTTTAACTTTAGAGTTTAAAGGGATAGTGGAGAGAGAGATGGGATCATGGAGCCCAAATAAACAACTACACTTCAGAAACAAGCCCTATAACTTGCAACCCACAACTGCCAACATTTATAAGCGACTTTATAGAAAAATAAATAAGAATAAGCTGATCTGGCAACAGTGTCTTGAATGACAGACTTCTGCTAGTGAATCCGCAGCCTTGATCCAGAGTTAAAAGACAAATTTTCATTTCTTACTATAATTTATTACAATTGCTAAGACCTTGGTCATTAAAGTGAACGTACTTTAAGCAGGTGGTCGCTAGGAATGTCTTTTACCAAATGTATTGATCATTGTGAGAAAGTCGAATTGATATGAGCAGTGTGAGGTGTATCGTTACACCCCCATTATTTAGGCACACAGATTTGGATGCACGTACACAAACACTCTGATGCACCTCTCTGTATATTGACACCAGGCCCACCAGGATGTGATGGACCGCTGGGGGTACCCGGCCCGCCAGGAGACTGCAGTCCCGGTTGCCCAGGTAACAGAGGGACTCAAGGTCCTACAGGAGGATCTGGGGCAACAGGTGAGATTTTAGAGATCTAATACTGGAAACGATAAGCCAAAGGTCCCACAATGTGAGCTGCACTTAGACATGAGGATGTAAAATTTGAGGATCTAATTTTGTGCAGGGCCCCCGGGAGAGAAAGGTGGGCAGGGTGACCCTGGATATCCTGGACAAGGTTTGCCTGGCGCTGTGGGGCAATTTGGAGAGCCTGGAGCCAATGGAGGACCTGGTGCAACTGGCCTGGCTGGATCAAAGGGGAGCAGGGGGAGGGATGGCATACCTGGGTTCCCAGGTACCTTTTTCCTGGTCAAGACTCTCCTCCTAACAGTAGCATTTGCATGGTGATACTAGTAGTGCTTAGTTCTGGTTCTGAACCTGCTGGTGTGTATTTAGGCCCTAGGGGAAGCCAGGGGCCTCCTGGAAACTATGGCCCTCCTGGCCTTCCGGGAAGATGTGGACCTCCTGGACAGCGTGGGCCTAAAGGTACACTCCCATGTTACAAACAATCGTTAGTGTATTTCTGAAATATTACGGTGATGCTCATTTTGTTGCTGATACCGATCATTATGGCCTCAGGAGCAACGAGTAATGACGGACGGCCAGGTTTCAGAGGTCCGCCAGGATCTGTAGGGGACCCGGGAAATCCAGGAGCCAAAGGGCAACCACAAAGTATCCAAAGCCAGGGAGAGCCAGGAGCCCCCGGAGCCACGGGTTAGTACAGTGTAAT